>JAJPUD010005242.1:100427-138163 GCA_023553655.1 Myrmecobius fasciatus | reverse complement strand
AGAGAGAGAGAGAGAGAGAGAGAGAGAGAGAGAGAGAGAGAGAGAGAGAGAGAGAGAGAGAGAGAGAGAGAGAGAGAGCCCTGCAGTAAGTACGGTAGTAACTACATGGGGAAACTTTACAGCCAAGTGGAAGGGGTTACTATATAACTGAAGAATGTCTGCATTTGGGGCAGAAGAAGTAATAGGAAAAATAAGCCAAGCGCTGACAAAGAGGCTGTACTATTAACAGACAGTGAATCTTTAGAAGAAATTAAGGAAATCAGCTGTAAGGAAAAGTAAGTGAGGAGAGTGGCCCAAATTCTTTCTGCTGCAGCACCTCCTCCCAATGTTAAAGTAGGGAAGGGAAGGCAGCACTCCATGGGTGGGAGGGGGGAACACTCACTTGCATCTTGAGTTCAGATCCTGCCTCTGATTTTCTCTGCCCAAGGAGTGTGGACAGACTCTTCCCCTCTAGTTTCTAAGGCTGTTTTTTTTAAACAAGTTTAGATAGGATTAAATGATTTTGGATATTTCTTTCCAGTTCTATTATGAAAACACTGAGACACTGAGAACTCATTACTGGTGCTGGATGTCATGGAATGAAATATTCAGTAGAATGTAAGCTGTTGCAGGAATGGGACTGGTTATTGTTTTATTTTTTTTCTTTTGCTTTGGTATTGTGGTTGTTTTGCCTTTATATCCTTATTACTCTGCACCTGGTATTTGTTTGCTGTTTAAATGAATTCAGGAAAATGAAAGAAACTAATTGGAACCAACCTTTCTTATAATAATGATTTTAGTGGTATATATTTATATAGCATTGTTTATAAAGGTGTTCCCACCATGATCAAAAAAAAGTCTTAGCTTTCTTTTAGACAATAAAAAATTATTCATTGTCAATATACTTCACTTGAAATGGCTTGTGATGTTTCATACCTTTAAATTTGTTTATATCATAATCATTTCTGTAATGTCCCTGAACTGTTGAGTAATAGGATTCAAAATATCCTCAGACACTAATCTCAACAAAAATGTGATACTTAACCTTGGCTAATGGGCATTAAGCTGTCAGAATTGAGCCCAAGAGCTCTATTCCACTCTTTAAATAAGTTTCTCTAATGCAGAAGTGAATGTTGAGAGTTATTCTGAAATGTTATTTACAACTTTGAATTTTCATTCTAACCAAATGATTACTCACTTTAGGTCTTAATATTTTATTTTATATTATTTTTTTTTGCAGTGCAGGGGAGTGAAAGGTGGGGAGTTGGGCTGATGAGGACAGTTCTGTGATTTCACTGTTGTAGGGACTTCTAGTTAAGAAAACTTCCTCTAACAACAAAGAATTTGGATACCTGGTTTGGAATTTTGACTATTAGAGAGCTGACAGAGATAGATAAGAGGTTAATTGACTCTCTCTGACACATACAACAAGTATTTGTCAGAAGAAAAACTTAAAACCAAGTCTTCCTGACTCCAAAACCATCTCTCTATCTTCCATGACATCTTGCCTCCATTTCTTATTAGCCTTTTATAAAAATTTAATATAAGGCAGAGAAGAGAGGTAAGCTGTATGCCCTAAAAGCAGAGGAGCTGAAATAGTTTGTTATGTATCTTTTTAGTCTCTTGATTATGTCATAACTCTCATTTCCAGATAATTTCCTATAACAGTTTCTACCAGGAGTCTCCCTCACTGAATCAGGGTAAATCTGAAAGAAGCATAAACAACATTTAAAAATAGAACTTACATTAGGGTCAGCACTTTTCTCAGCTCTAAAGACAAAATATGTTGAGTTCTTAAATATATGGGTTGTTTCTTGAATGTATAGATCTATTGTGACTAATTTTCTTAAATATGATACCTTCCTATTTTTTTTATCTCAACTAGGCCTTCACCAAACACAGTAATAATTCTTTTATTCCTATTTTTTCTCAGTTATGTTTCCCCAAACAGCTACTTTTATCTACAATCTTCACTTCCAGGGTCAACAAACAGCTCTTCATCCTTAAAAACTTTAACTTGAAATTTCTAATTAAGTCATTGGCCTAACTCCCATCTTCCTTTTACTTTTAAACTCCTATAATGACTTATTAAACTTCTAAAATTATTTCCTCATTGCTCTTTTCATTCCAGTCACTTGGCATGCATTTTTTTTGAATTCACACTGTACTAAAACTGCTCTTAATCAAAAGTTACCAAAACTTGTTTGGATAACCTTTTTCTTAGCCTTTTTCTGAATTTTTGCTATAGATTTTGGTTCTCTTAACTACTTCCTTGCCTTGGATATTCTTCTACCTGGGGCATTCCAGTGATGTTTCCTCATTTTCAGTCTGCTTGTTTTACAATTCCTTTCCAGTATTCTCAGATGAATCAAGTATCTTCCATTCTATAAATAGAGATTTCCCTTAAGGCTTTGTCTTGGGACCTCTTCTCTCTCTACACTCTCTCCCTTAATGATCTTACCTGCAATGATCTTACCTGCTGTAGGCAGATAGCTCCCAAATTAATACATGCTGATACTAGTCTTTTTTCTCCTTGACTTCCAATCCAACAAACTTCCTTCTAAATATCTCAAGACCAGGATCTCCCAACATGTGTTTACTTTACTTCAAATGTTCAAAACAGACCTCCCCCTCTTCTTGTTTAAATCCACCCTTCCTCAAATATCACTATTTCTATTGAGAGCACCATCATCATATGAACTGCTTGCCTATATTCTTAATTATAAAGTTGTGCTTGGATCTACTTCTTTATCTCTTCTTTTATCCAAGCTTTTACCAAGTTCTATCTGTTGTATCTCCATGATATTGTTTGTCTCAGGCTCATTATCTCCAATCACACCATTACCAGGAGGTAACATGTTTAGGGAAGAAGATAGAGGTTTCATTTTCAGATATTGAGTTTGAAGTGCCTTTAGGACTTAGGCAAATGACTTAATTCAACCCCTTTATTTTATAGTTATAGAAACTGAAAGCAGAGGGAATCTTTTTTGAAATATAGTGATTTCATAATGTATCACTAAACCTCTTTGGCCTTGAGTTTCCCAATCTGTAAAATTAGGTTGTTGCCCTCCATGTTCTGTGAAGTCATATAGATATTATAGGTAGATGAGGACCTAGACCTAGTACCAAGGAAATGAGTTCAAATCCATCTATCCACTAGCCACCAGACAATGTACTTAATTGCTTTCTGTCTCAGTTTTCTCATCTGTAAAATGGTATAATTAGAGAAAATTTTCTAGGATGATAGTTTAGATCAAATGAGGTAGTATTTGTAAATCACTTAACATAGTGCCTGGCACAGAGCAGGCCTTCATATTTGTTTCCTTCTTAATATTTTGAATAATTAAGCAAATATGGAAAATTTGAAGTATAATAATAATCTATTTGGTAACTCACATGAATTGTTGCTGTTTTCTAAGCATCCATTATTGAATAATATCCCAAAATTTCATAGAAGCTAACCCAATCTCAGATACCAGGGAGAACCATTGGATTAATTCTGACTTCTCTCATTTACTTCTAGATACATGATTCTAGAAAATATAAAATACTAAATTTCTCTCTGTCACATTCAAGGTGAGATAGTGCTTATTCTGTTCCATTTCTTCATTTTTTTCTTCTTTCAGAAGAGAAACTACACCAAACTGAATCTACATCAAGTCTCAATATCCTCAGCTGGCTGCCAGGCAGCATCACCACCATGGAACACAGCAACAATGGAACAGATCTCACTGCTGGCTTCATCTCCTCGGCTATAGCTGTTATCTTGTTTGGGTCCAACTTTGTTCCAGTTAAAAAAATTGATACTGGAGATGGTAATACACACACACACACACACACACACACACACACACACACACACAAACACCCCTCCTTAACCAGGAGCATTCTAATTATTCTCAATAGGAGATACAGCTGTAATTCATAATTTTGAAAATTAAAAACCTCTAAAAATTGTCACTTTGTTCCTTCAAGTAATCTTAATATGGTACATTTTTATGTCTTGTTACCATTCTAATCACCCTGATTTGTATGATACATTACCATTTCTCAGTATCCTTCCCAAAATATGGCACCTAGAACTGGACATAAAACTCTAGGTATGGTCACACTGGAGCAAAGAAAATGAAAATTATCATGCCCTCATTCTAGATATTTCTGCTAATGCAGCCTAAAATCATATTAGTTTTCTTAGTTGCCTTGTGATACATACTGTGAACTCATTTTGAGTTTTCAGACAGCTAAAACCTCCTCCTCTTTTTCACCTTAACTAGTTTCTAGCTGTCTCTAATCTTCTACATTTTCATTTGATTTTTCAAAATCCAAATGCCAAAATCTAGATGTATTCTTACTCATTACACCAGCATATTAAGAACTTATTATGTCATGATTTTTGATACTTAACAATATCATCCATCTTTTTCCATGTTTTGATATGTACAGATTTAATAAGCATGATATCAACATCTTTAGCTCTTCATCTTCATTATGTCTTCATGTCTTCAACCAGATCACAGATTTTTTTAAGAAAGGATTGAACAGAACACAGTCAAGAACAGAGGCCTATATAATACCACAATGAACTTCTATCCACGGCAACAACAATTAATTACTGGACATTTGGAGTTTAGTAGTTCAACTCCTAAAAATGTTAACATCTAATCCTAATTATATTGGCAATGATATCATCAAACAGTTGTTTAATGCCTTACCAAAATGCAGATAGACTGGGTCTATGGAGTCTTCTCAATTAAACAATCTAGTAACCCTTCCAAAAAAAGAGAATTATGATTAGCTAGGCATGATTTATTTTTAATGATTCCATATGCCGCCTTTGTAATCTCTTTTTCTTTTCCTTTTTAAGCTATTTCTTCAACAATAGCCTCTAGTATTTTTCCAGAAATTCCCTAATCTACCTTCTTTGGTCTTTAAAAAATTGAGTAATATTTTTCCTACTTCTACTGAGACCTTGAATCTCTCCTGAATATTCGCAGCTAATTTTCAAAGTTCACCTATAGGTCAGCAATTCACTGTGCCAGAAGATAAGTCCTTGGGGAAAGATAATGATAATTTGGACTCATGGAGGATACTTAAATGCTCTTACCATCTCCTTACTTATCTTCAATTTTTCTTCCCCATAAATCATTTTATTCTCTTATTTTCAGTTTGAAACTCATATTATTTGAAGGGGGAAAAAGTAGAGAATTGGGATTCAGTATCCCTACCTTCTTCTCATATCATAATCTCTCTCTGCCAAATACAAATAATAGATTTGCCCCTTCTTTCTTATGACTTTCAATACAATTGTATTTTCAATATGTACTATAATAATCAATTCATATCTGACTTTGGCTTTCTTAAGGTTGTTTCTTTTGTATTCTCAGTTAATTTTTTATTTTTAATTTATGGAATATAAAAGGAGCACTTTCATAAGAAAGTACAATATAATATAACTTTCTTTTTTCTTCCCTCTTCTCCCCTAAAAAGGGCTACCATTAGAAATATATGCTTATGTGTCTTTCTAATGTTAGACATATATATGGGTGTGTCTGTGTAAAGATATATCTATGTGTATATGTATATATATACACATATATATGCATACATACATATATGTATGTATATATATATGTGTGTGTATATGTAAAAATGTTCTATGCATAGCTATGTTTATTAGTTATTTCTCTGGATACAGATAGTCTTTTTTCATATGTGCCTTAGAGTAAATATGGCTATTTATAATAGTCAAAATAACTTATTTGCTCAAAGTTGTTCTTAAAACAATGTTGCTGTTGTTCTATATGATTTTCTCTTGGTTCTTGCCTACATATATCACATGTGCCCTTAAAAATGTAAACTCATTGTCTTTGAGTTCCCTTTGTAGCCAACACTGGTCTCTTTTCTCACATCCCTTTTTCCTTTTTCATTGGAATCAGTGATGAACTGGTAAATATTTTACAACTGACTTAGGAAAAGGGGAATGTAAAATGGGTTTTTAAAATCTGCATCATTTACATTTTCTTCACTACTTTCTTAACTTTATAGTTCAATAACACAGTAAATCAAGCCCTAATTTCTAGTGTTTGTCCATTTCTAAGATGTAAATTCTCATACTAAAAATGTGCCTAATTGACTGATTTAGGGCTTCAACACAGTCCTTACTGGAATCAAATGCAACTATAATTGAAGTATTTCATTCTTGAGAACCAAAATTCAAAGTCAGCTTCCTTTAAAAAAAAAACTATAATATTGGGATTCTACCTTTATTACTTCTGAACTCTTTGATATCTATTTTCCTAAAATTTGTAGTACCTAGCTCACTATTCCTAGCACTTACTTCCTCATCTCAGGTCCAAGAATATCATCCTATCTGCTTTGGCAACCAGTTCTTCCTCATATTCTGAAAGGTGAAATTAGTAGCAAGGCAAATGGGAGATTTAAAGGGCACTATATAGAAAAAAGCAGCTGCCACATATTGCCAGCAGTGATTTATGTTCCAAGAACTATGAAATACCATTAAGGACTTTGTATAACTGGAAAAGTAGGTTAGCTAATCACTTTTGGAGAACAAGACATAACAAACTAATAGCCTGTGAGGTTCTGGTACTCCTAGAATGTTAAAAAAAAAAAGACCCCTACAAATGTCCCCAACATGTTGGGTTTATCCTGCAGAGGACATTTAAGACACAGATAACAATTACTTGGGATAAAAAGGGCATAGGTAGGTTGTGATTTCTACATTTGAAAGCAGTGTTTTTCTTCAATCACTTCAGGCATTTCTGACTTTCGATGACCCCAACCAGATTTTCTTGGAAAACATACTGGACTGCTTTTGTATTACTTTCTCCAGCTCATTTTACAGATAATAAACAAGAGTAAGGAACTTGTCCAGATTCACATAGCTAGTAAGTGTCTAACACCATATTTGAACTCAAAAAAAAAATGAATGAATTTTCCTGTTACTAGGGACAGTGCTCTATATACTGTACCACCTACCCAAAGGAAGTACCTTAACAGCAAATATTCACAGAAGCATTGATGATGAAATATAATATACTATATAAGCAAGTCTGAGTAGTTAAAATAAGATAATAATACTTGCAATTACTACGTTTACAGATTTCTGAGGATTAAATGAGATAAATCATTTAAGTTACTTTATAAAACTTTAAATTTCTACACAGCTATATATTTTTGATGTATCTTGCTATTTCATTTCCCTCATGCTTAAACCTTACTTTTAAATGAGTAAACCCTTTCATTGGCATATTCCAATGTAGTCACATTCTAGTTAAGCCTCAAGACCCAACCATCAATCCATATTTATTTATTTATTTACTTTTATTTACTATTTTCCCCAGTTACATTTAAAACAATTTTTTACATTTGTTTTTACAGCTTTGAGTTCTAGATTCTCTCCCTTATGTCTGACTCCCATTAAGAAAGCACATGTGAAGTTATACAAAGCATTTTCATAAAAGCCATGTTGTCAAAGAAAACATAGATATCCCTGCCTAAAAAAAATCAAGAAAAATAAAGTTAGAGTAGAGAGAGGGGGAGAAAAGGGGAGGGAGAAAGGGAGGAAAGGAGGGAGGGAGGAGAAAGAGAGAGGAAAAAGAGAGAGAGAGAAATCTTTAATCTGTATTCAGACACAATCATTTTTTTTCTGAGTATGGATAAAAGTTTTCATCATAAGTCCTTCGAAGTAGTCATGGGTCATTTTATTGCTGAGGATAGCAAAGTCATTCACAACTGATCATCCCAGAAGATTGTTATTAATTTATATACAATACATTGCACTTTGCTTGAGTTTCTGAAGGACTTTCCAGGTTTTTCTGAGGGTATCCTGCTCATCATTCTCATAGAACAATAATATCCCATCATAATCACATTCTTCCCCTTCCTCAATTAATGGACATCACTTCAGTTTCCAATTTTTTGCCCAGGGAAGAAAACTGCTATAAATATTTTTGTATATTTTTTTTTCTTTTTTAAAAAGCTCTTTTGGGATTCGTGCCTAGTATTGGTATTGTTAGTCAAAGGATATGCATGATTTTATGGCTCTTCGGCATAGTTCATATCTTTTGATCATTTATCAATTTGGAACATGGCACTTTTTTATAAATTTGACTCAGTTCCCTTTATATTTGAGAAATGAGGCCTTATCAGAGAAACTTCTCCAAAAATCTTTTTACAATTACTATTGTAACTATTCCCCCCCATTTATTCTCTCTCTCTTTTCACCATGTCCTTCCTCAAAAGTGTTTTTCTACTGACCATTCCCTTTCCCATATGCCCTTTCTTCTATCACCCTCCCCCTCTCCTTTATTCCATTCTTCTCCTACTTTCCTGCAGGGAAAAATAGATTTCTATATCCATATTGAGTGTATATGTTATTTCTTCTTTGAGTTAGTTCTGATGAGAATAAGGTTCACTCCCTCACTCTAATCTCCCCAGCCTCCCTTCCACTGTAAAAACCTTTTTTAACCTATTTTATGGCAAATAATTTTCACCATTCCACTTCTCTCTTTTTCTTTCTTCTCTGACACCTTAATTTTATCATTTATTAAAAAGATATTATCCCTTCACATTCAACTCACACTATTGCCTTCTGTCTATATATGTTCTTTCTAACTGCCATAATAATGAGAAAGTTCTAATGAGTTACAAATATCATCCTATGTAGGAATGTGAACAGATAACAATTATTAAATCCCTTAGGATATCATTTTCCTGATTATGTCCTTGTACTTCTCCTGAGTCCTATATTTGAAGATCAGATTTTCTATTCAGTTCTGATCTTTTCATTACAAATGCTTGAAAATCCTTTATTTTACTGAATGACCACCCTTTCTATGAAAGATTGTGTTCCATATTGCTAGGTAGGTGATTATTGATTATAATCCTAGTTCCACTATTCTTAAGAATATCATATTCCAAGCTCTCCAGTCCTTTCATGTAGAAACTGCTAAATCTTGTATCATCCTGACTGTGGCTCCACTACATTTGAATTGTTTCTTTCTGATGCTTGTAATATTTTTTCCTTTACCTGGGAGTTCTGGAATTTGGCTATGATATTCCTGGGAGTTTTTAATTTTAGGATCACTTTCAGGAGATGATTGTTGGGTTCTTTCAATTTCTATTTTATTATCTGGTTCTAGAATACCAGGACAGTTTTCCTTGATAATTTCTTGAAAGATGATGTCCAGACGGTTTTTTATCATGACTTTCAAGTAGTCCAATAATTTTACAATTATCTCTTCTGTATCTATTTTCTAGGTCAGTTGTTTTTCCAATGAGACATTTCACTTTTTCCCTATTTTTTCATTTTTGGAGTTTTGCTTTATATTGTATTTTATTTTTCATGAAGTCATTAGCTTGCATTTGCCCAATTCTAATTTTATGAGATTATTTTCTTCAGTGAGTTTTTGTATATCCTTTCCCATTTGGTCAATTTTGCTCTTTAAGGCATTCTGCTCCTCAATAGTTTTTTTTGAATTTCTTTTTGTGTCATTCTCAATTCTCTTCTTAATTTTTCCTCTATCTCTCTCACTTCATTTTCAAAATCCCTTTTGAGCTTTTCTATAGTCTGAGATCAATTCTATTTTTCTTCAAAGCTTTAAATGTAGATGGAAGCTTTGATTTTATCTTCTTCTGAGTGTGTGTGTTTTGTTCTTCCTTGTGACCATAGTTATTCTTTATGGTCAGAATCTTTTTCTGTTGTCTCTTCATTTTCCTAGCCCTATTATCTGCCTTTTAACTAGTTGTTAAATTATGGGCTATTTCCCAAGCTTCAGGTCTTTTGTGCAGCTGTTTTCAGAGATCCTTCTAGGGACATGATCAAAAGCATTCTTTTCTGTCCTGGAATGGTTAGAAGTGTCCCTGCCCCACCAAAGCTGTAAGATCTAGGGTGCCAAAATAACAGAGTCTTTTAGTGCTAATGAAGAGACCTCTGGTGAGTTGAGGCCTTAGAAGGCTACTACTACCACCTCTGCCCATGCCCACTTGTGGTATGCTGGTTTTCCAAGGCCCTCTCACCTCACTGACAAATTTTTCCTGCCAACTTTCCAAATAGTCCTTTGGTGTTTATAGGCTGAGAGGTCCCTGTGCTGCTGCTGACTCTAAGACCAGTTCCTGTTTTGCTGGCATTGGGGCTGGCCTAGACTACACTGGTGCATCTTGTCCTGGACTGCATACTGTGCTGCCATCCTGGTTCCACAGATCTTTTCTGCTGGAAAAAGTTGCCTTTGACAAGAAAAATGTTCTATTCCATCTTTGTGTGTGTTCTGATGCTCTAAAATTTGTTTAGAGTCAGTATTTATAGGGATTTGGAGGAATTTGGGGCAGAGGTTGGCAAGTTCCTGACTTTCCTCCACTATCTTGGCTCTACCATCCATAAAAATATTTTACACATCTACTCCATGCCAGCATTTAGCTAAGCATGAGGAATACAAAAAGAGGCAAAAGGCAGTTCCCCACCCTCAAGGAGTTTACAATATAATGGTGGAGGCAACATATAAACAAATATATACCAAGAAAACTATGTGTATATGAATAGGATATAATTAAAAGAGCGAAGGTACTGGAATTACCAATGAGACTATACCTGTTAATACTTCTGGCTCATTTTCTTACCCATCTCAACATATTTGAATATAAATAATTGAGACCATATTATCATTTTTGCCCCTTACATAACTGTCTCATAAAATTCCTGAGTTGAATTTCACCTTTCTAGATCATGTTTCTGAATCACCTTTGAATCCTTCCTCTGACCAAAAGAATTGTCTCACTTTGAATTTCAATACATTTATTTCTTAATAACCAAATAAAAATTCTGGGTCTTTGAAAAGTTGGGCTTTTATAATGCAAGAAAGGGAGGAAAAGTTGCTTACTAGTTTACTTATTCATGCATCTCTTTAGTACCATGATCAAGGGTCTTTGATTTTCAAATACTTCTGTTATTCTTCCTATTTTACTTACTACTTTTAATGGCATCTGATTCCACAGTTATTGCTAGGTAGTATTCTGTTGCTCCCTTCTGTCTGAGTTTAAAATGTCCTTGAATCAGATCAGCAAATCTCTCAGCAAATATAATCTTCCTCAGTCCTCATTAAATGTACTCTTACACTAGCCAAAAATCAATTCCTGTGTCTAGAGCCATGCATCTGAAGCCAAATACCATTCTCTGATCTCATCTTCTTAGTAAATGGTTCACTTTCAATACTATGCTTTCTTTTAAATTCTTACCACCAATTTAATATAATGATAAAATGCATCTCTGGCCCTAACTTCTTGTTTCTCATCTAGAGCTTTCTTTCTAGGTCTCAATATTGATATTTTTATTTCCAATTGAATAATCAGAAAAGGGTATTGTTCAAAAACTTTGAACAAGATGTGCCAGATTCCTATATTATAAGGACGTCCTAACTTTTGGTATTAGCCATGGGAGGTCAAAATATGGCTAATTCAGCATCCTTAAACAATACTACCAAGATAAGTATCTATTTCTATTCTCTCTGTTACTAGTAATAGATGATCTCATTTCTGGTTGCCTCTGTGGTTCCTATTCATTTTGTGAACATAAAAGCTGTTTCTTTCCCAGGATGTCAAAATCACCCATGGCAGGGGTAGAAAGAGAAGCTAGAGAGAATCAGAAATCTCATAGATAGCCTTGAAACTACAGCAGAAATCTCTCTTCCCCTTCTTCCTCTATATAATTTTTAGAAAAACAGAATTGTATAGTGGAACAAACAATGAACTGACCAGTGCTTGAAAGGGCTGGGTTCAAATCCCTTTTGTTTGTTTGTTGTGTTTGTGTTTGTGATTTGACAAACAAGTGAATACATCTCTCTGAGCTTCAATTACCCTATTTGTAAAAAATTTGGGGGGGAGAGGAATAGTAGCATTTTAATAGCTACCTCATAAGGGTACTGTTTGGGCCATATGAGAACACATAGGGTTCCCCAAAAAAGTCTTAGAGTAGTTTTAAGCTCCTAAAGCTTAAACAATATCTAAGTCATAGAACATTATATGAATATCAGTATTATTTTTTCCACTCTTCAAATTCAAGAACATTGTAGATTTCCTTCTTCCTCCTCCCAGACTCTTTTCACAGAATGTCAGAAGGCAAGCAACATCAGAAGTTATTTTCCTAACCCCTTTCCCAAAAAAGAATCCCCACCAAAACTTTTCCAGCAAATAGTTATCCAACCTTTGTTCAGACATCCAGTCACAAGGAACCTGCTCCCTTTTGAAACAACTCATTCTATTTATAGGAGCTATAATTATTAGAAATCTTTTCTTGACATTAAGCATAAATTTGTTTCCACAACTTCCCCCTGAGTTTCTAGTTCAGCCTTCAGGGACCAAGCAAAATAAATCTACTACTTCTTTCATATGACAGCCTTTCATATACTTGAAGACTTCTATTATACTTCCCTTGAATCTTCTCTTTTCTAATCTAACAACCACCATTTCCTTCCACCCTCCTTCCTATGGAATGGAATCAAGAACCTTCTCTATCCTGGTTGATCTCCCCTAGATGTTCTGCAGTTTGGCAGCGTTCTTCCTAAGATATGATACAAAGACATGAATGCAATATTTGAATGCAAATATGATCTGATCCAATGATTGTGGCACAATTGCTGTATATTCATTACTGAAACTCTGCCTCTCTTAATGCAATATAATATTAACTTAACCTTTTTATTTTTATTTTTTGCTTTTTGCTGAGGCAATTGGGGTTAAGTGACTTGCCCAGGGTCACACAACTAGGAAATGTTAAGTGTCTGAGACCAGATTTGAACTCAGGTCCTCCTGACTTCAAGGCTGGTGCTCTATCCACTGTGCCACCTAGCTGCCCCATAACTTAACCTTTTTAAGGCATTATATCTCACTGCTGATTCATACTGAGTTTGCAAGCCACTTTTCAAATTCCTAATTCTTTTTCAGAAATACTGTTGTCTAATCCTATCTTTCTTGTAAGCATGAAATCTTCTTGAAATCAAATACAAGATGTAACACATATCCTAAGTTTCATTTCCTAAAAACCAACTTAGAGTTTGGTTGGTCAAACTCTTTCTGAGTCTTCTCATATAATGTATCATCTATCACTTTTGGCTTGATATCTTCTGCAGATTTGATAAGGATTCTGTATATGACTTTAGACATGTCATTAATGGCATATTAATGGTACAGGGCCAAGCCTAGATCCTAGGCATACTCTACCAAAGTGAGAAGAGAATAAGCATTTATACGGTATCTACTATGTGCTAGGTACTATTGGTAAGTGTTTTTTTTTTTGCAAATATCTCATTTGACTCCCAAAACAATACTGCTAGGTAGCTGTTATTATTATTGCCATTTTATAGTTGAGAAAACTGAGATTTTTGAATTGCCCAGGGTCATACAGTTAGTACCTGAGCTGGATTTGAATTCAGTGTGATGCCAGCTGCCTCTAGACAGCTAGGGGAAGCCAGGTTGCCTAAAGGTTTTCAAGCTAATATGAAATCATTAATAACTACTCAGCTTACCTTTCTCCATTTTCTCCAAAAGAAGAGCATAAGATATTCTTATTAAAGTCTTTTTAAAATCTAGATCAACTCTATTTTTCTCATCTGTCAATCAAATCAAACATTGCTATTTTTAAAAGAAGTTAGTCTGACATGATAGGTTCTTGATTAAATTCTTCTGGTACCTTTTCTAGGTATATACTAACCATCTATTTAATATTATATTTTATAAGCTATATAATGACAGGAAAAAGGAGCTCCTTTACAATTAGACTTGAGATCAAACCTTTTCTCTGACACTTACTGATTGTGTGGTCCTGGGCAAGTCATTTGTCCTCCTCGTGATATAAGCCATTCAATAAGACTGTCAGTTTGAAACTTGTACTTTAAGTTTGTGACTTGTACCTACTGGCATATAGAAGCGAAAATTCATCAGCAAAATATGGCCTCTACACTGATGAAATTACAAGTCTGGTTGAAAATAATAATAATAATAATAATATTTTCTAAAATTTTCCCAAAATTGATGCCAAACTCGCTGGTTTAGAAATGATAAATTTCATTCTCTAAACATTTTTGGAAATCAAAGCATATATCTTTTTAATTCTCATGGTACCCCTTCTGTTCTCAGTTTCCCAGCCTACAACATTTCTTCTACCCTACTAGGAAAGATGATTTCATATTCCCTGATAAAATGGCAAGAAAATAAGCATTCTTCTAACCTTTTCACCTCATATAACAGACAATTGAATTTGTACCCAATAAACACATAGTTTGTGGCTGAGCTATTTTTGTTCCTTCTACAGGGGATAATCTTGTACAGTTTTCTGGTTCTCTTCATATTTTAATGAGACTAAGCTCTTTGATTTTCAATGCTTCCTACTGACCATTCTTTCTACTAAATTAGGAGCAAGCTGCCATGTACCTTTATTGTACTGTGCCTCTGTCTCTTTTATAATGAACTCTTTAAGTTTTTCCTACCACATTAACTGATTGATACCTAGTTCTAAGGTATGAGCAGATTCCTAATAATTAAAGCCAATGCATATAACAGCCTACAATTAGCCACTGTCATTGAGGTGATTTTCTGCCAATTTCCATCATGTTACTTTTCCTCTCTTCTTCCTTCTCAGCTGGACAAATGCTTGTATTACAAATTACGTGCTTATTAACTCTAGCTTCTCCCTTTTAAGTGAACCTTTTGATTATGGACTTTCTTGTCTCTCTTTAAGGTTGACTTATTTTTTTTTGCCAATGGTGGATGAAATCCAAAGGACTAAGTGAAAACCTGTGGGAGATGCATACACTTGCCTAACCCCACATCATTAAAAGACTGCTTAGAAATTAGAAAGTATAAGCTTTTTAAATGTCCCAGCTCACAAGAACTTAAAATAATTCGACTTTCTATGTGTTCTTGCCCTCATTAGACTCACAGAAACATGGGCTTTAGAAAACTGATGTATGAAATAATAATTCTATATCAGTTTTCTTCAGTAGGCAATAGTGACCAGCATGGTACCAAGATAAAAATGTAGAATAACTCACTAACTTCTAGTTATTAATGGGAATAACTCCAGTTTGCTTTGCATAATCAGTGAAGAGGATATAATAGAAGGACAAGTAAGTCCATAAATATCTCTAAGTATATACATAGTAAAACTGAGATATAAACCATTGATAATAAATTATTGCTTTATTGATAGGAATGTTTCTTCAGTGGATTCTCTGTGCTGCCATATGGACAGTTGCCTTAGTGGTCAATGTGTTACTCCATTGTCCCAAGTTCTGGCCTCTTGCAATGCTTGGGGGTTGTGTTTGGGCCACAGGTAATGTATAGAAAATTTTTTGTAACTAAAAAAACTATTACTAAAATAATGCAAGTTTACATTTTAATGTTATAGATGTATAGCCTTTTTTTAAATGTGTGCTTAGAGATTTAGAATTGGAAGGGATCTTAGAGGCTGAATCCAATCTCACTTTGCAAAAGAGGATAGTAAGGACGAAGAGATTAATTATGATCACAGGCAGAATGTTACAGGATCAGAATTTGGACCTATCCAAGTAAGATCATAGAATTAGAGCTAGACATGACCATTAAATACTACCCCTTCATTTATAAATAAGGGAAATGAGACCAGAAAACTGATTTATCCTGGGTTACAGAGCTAGCGTCAGAGATGAAATCTGAATTCAAAGTCTTCCTGACTGCGAGACCAATGCCCTGTCTACTACACTATCAAGAAGGCAATGACTTGGAATCAAAAGACTTGGGGTTAGCATCTTGACCTGAATATTTCCTGCCTGTTTATCTTTAGGCAAGTAACTTTTATGGACAGATCTCTAGTTGTCTTAGTGTGTGGTGTGTAAATGCCAGTCTTAAGCAAAATATTAATGAATGAATTTATTAATAGGTTAAACAGCAATGATTTTGAGGGTCTGCTTAAAGCCCAGCTCAGCCTCTTGGCTGCAATGCTGGTTGTACGGATGAAAAATGCCTCCTTTTTTTCAACTTTTTTATTTTATATGTTTGTGTCATACATTTCCGGAAATGGAAGAGTTAATTTTACGGTACTTTTTGGTACCTCATCTTCCAGATAAAGTATTTGGTTGCCTCATCTCCCAGATAAAGTATTGAGTCTAAACAACCTCTCAGGCTACATTCCACTATACATTCAAGGCAGGAATTCTACCCTCTTATACTCAATTCTTTTGGCAAGAAATACTTTATAGCATAAATCCCTAAAGAATCTGTGAACTACAAAACTTTATGCTATTTTTAAAACAAAAAGACAAATTTCCCCAAATTGATGGGCCTATTTGTTTACAAATGCATTCATAATATATTTTCAAGTGGTCTCCCTGATCCATTTTCAGAAATATATAATTATATTGATTAATAAATCACTTGAACAATTAACAATTGGGAGGCAGGCACAATTCCAAAGTGGTTTATTTAAAAACCTTCTTCTATACCAATCAGATTTGTCAGATTTTTGCTTTTGTTTTCCCCTACACAGTCAGGAACCATTAGCTCAATATTTTAATAATATTTTAGCAATCTTTTTTGGATGAATAAATGCATCTAAAAGTACATTAGTTAAAATGGGAAGGTGTTTTTTGAGGGTCTGTCCAGATTTAAAATTTTCAATCCTTGAGCAGAGCTTCCTGGCCAAAGCCACAAAAATGAATTTCACCATACTGTTCTCCAATTCAATTCAATTAGCATTTGCTATTATCTCCTAGATGTATACTAGGTTTTTCATCTACAAGGACTAGCAGCAATTAAGTGATACCACAGATAAAGTATTGGACCTCCAGTCAAATGGACCTGAATTCAAATTTGAATTCAGCTACTAGTTCTGTGACTCTAAGCAAGGCACTACCTCTGTCTCCCTCAGTTTTTCCTCCTCTGGGAAATATTGTATCGCTCAGAATTGTCACAAGAATAAAATAGGATAATATTTGTAAAGTATTTTACAATCCTTAAATCACTATAAAAGTGTGAACTATTCATCATTATTATTCCTGTTCCCAAAGAGCTTACATTCTATTGCTGGGATAACTGAATGTACAAATTAGTAAACACAATATATCTACAAACTAGATACAAAATAATTTCTTGTTGGGAAGGGGAGAGCACTCATTACTGCAAGGATTAGGATGAGCCTTGAATATGAGATAATAACAATAGCTAACATTTATATATTGTTTACTATGTGTCAGGCACTTTACAAATAGTATTTCGTTTGATCCTCACAACAATCTTGGGAGATAGAAGTTATTATTATCGCCATTTTTAGATGATAAAGTTGAGACTAAAATGACCTGCCTAGGGACACGCAGCTGGTAAGTGTCTAAGGCCAAATTTGAACTTAATGTCTTCCTGACTATAGGCCAAGTATTGTACAAGATGCTGTACCAGTTGGCTTTCCCAGTTGGAAAGTAAATTAAGCCTAGAAAGAAGCTAGATATTCCAAAAGACAAATGAGAGAAAGAGCATCCCAAACTTGTAGAAATGTCTGCAAATAGGAGAAGGAAAGTCCAATACAAAAAGACTATCCTGGCAATGTCACTTCTTCTACTCTTCCTTTGGTCCTTCACTCTAATACCTCAGGTTCTCTTTGTAAAGTAGCTTCCCCACCAGGAAAAATACTTTCCTTCAGAACAAGCATCACCAGGTGATAGACTACAATACTCACAGGGCTGTTGTGAAAATTGAATGAAAGAAAATATTTGTAAAGTGTTCAGCACAGTGCTTCCCACAGAGTAAGTAATTAATATTTATTACTTTGCCTTTTTCTGAAGAATCTGTCCCTTTTAAGGTCTTGAGATTGGGAAGTAGAAACTGATCTTGCCATTCCTAGGGTCAGTCCCCAGTTAGGATTGGAGAGAATGATAATAGTAATTTATGTTTACCCAACACTCTAACATTTAGAAGGCCTTTCCTTCTTGATCTTGTTTGAATCATGAATTTCTATGAAAGTCTAGAAAAGACTAGGACCCCATTGATGTTCTTAAATGACTAAAATGTATAAGATTATCAAGGAAATCAATTATATTGAAATATTTAAATATCTTTTTTAAACTTCACGGATCCCACATAAAGATCCCCTCCTTTAAGGATTCCTACAAATTATATTTCAACTTCCTCATTGTACAAATGAGAAAACTAAAAGTATAAAGATTATAAATGTCTTGTCCAGTGTCAAGTTTTTAAGCCTTAAACATTTACCCAGGAATGAAAATTCATGACTTCCTTTTATCAAAACAGATTTTGATAGGAAGAAACATAAAAAGAAAGAGGGATAAAAATAATTTAATTCACTTGAATATGACTTTTGGTATAGATTTTCCCATGAGTTAGTTTCATCTTTAATAGTTTATCTCAAAGTCAAATATCTCAGTTTCCTTATCTGTGTTATGAGTGGGTTAAACTTGATGGCATTTTAGATCTCTAACATCCCTCCCAGATCTAAAACTGTCTGTGTGGAAACTACTATTCACAATCCAGATCATGACCCTTTTATAACTAATAGTCTTAAAGAATTACATGACTTAGTGGATATCCTGCCATCTAGGGGAGGGGTGGGGAGTTGGGGGGAAAAATTTGTAACAGAAAGCTATGTAAGGGTTATTGTTGAAGAATTACCCACACATATGTTATGCAAATAAAATTAAAAAAGAATTAAAAAAAAAGAATTACATGACTTTCAGAAAAATATTCCAAGGTCAGAGGCATTTTTCGGATATAAATACAGCCCTATAACCCGATTTACCTTTATGTAACAGCATAGCCAACATAAAACTACTACCATTTTCAGCATTAACAGTGCTTTCTAAAAACAATGTATGCTCGATCAAAACCATGTACCAAGGCTAGAGAGTATTTCTGCAGCTTACTAGATAACTTTATCCAACATTTTTCTGAAATGGGAGTTTTGCTTTTGGACTTTGTAACTTTAAGATGTATACAAAAAAAAAAGAAATTGTTGATAAATAAGAATAACCAAAATTGTAGGTATAATGTATGCATTCAGTTACTATTGATTTTAAATTAAGTTTTACTTCTAGATGTATTTTTGTGCTTTTTATAACAGTAAAGATGTTTTTTCTATGACTTTTATTTTGCAGGTAACATTACTGTCATTCCAATTGTTAAAACAATTGGTTTAGGCCTTGGACTTTTAATCTGGGGATCATTTAACTCACTAACAGGCTGGGCAAGTTCAAGGTAATGCAATTCAGACAGAATCTCATCAGCAACCAACCCTCACAGAGTTCCTCCTTTGTGCAAGTCACCAAATTAGGCTTGTTGTTTGTCCTTCATTCTCAAAGAGGACCATGGCATCAGGAAGGTGGTATCATGTCGTGCAAGTAGCACTAGGGATAGAAAAGAAGTTTATGAGACATTCTTTGAAAATTTACTTCCAAGGTCTGTTCCAGCTCCAAATCTGATCCTATGATCCTCTCAGTGTTCCCAAGCAAGCTTCTTAAGATTTTAACGAGTTCTTTCTGGAGAACACTGATCATAGGGTGATCTATTGCTATTCATCTCCTTCTTCCCCCATTTTATGAATGAGAAGAAGAAACAGAATAAGAAAAGCTATGGAGATGGAGAACCAGACATCTTCATAGCATCTAGCCAGGCTATACTGTTACTTTGGGATTTAACCTTTCCATCTGTTGAGAAAATAAAGAAATAAATTCTTCCCCACCCTACCCCTGCAAAAAAAATATTTTAAATTGCAGACAAATTTCAGTTCTGTATGATTCAAGGGATTTTAGATAACAGGATTTCCACCTACTGATGAAATTACAGGTCATATTAAATAAAGCAAATGACTGCTTCAAATTTCATTATTTCTAAAATTCTGTGATTTCATCATTATAGGTACTATCCTGTGACAATAGTCACATCATCTGTTATGATATCTATCTTCAAAAACATCACTAGAATGTTAGATCCTTATAGGTAAGGAATATTTCAAAACTCTTGAATTTTTCAGGAAGACCTAATTCCAGCTATGTTGAGTTTTTTCCAGGTTTGGATGGTTTGGAACAGATCCTGAGGATATATCAAGGCCCTTGCTAAATTACATTGGAGCTGGACTTTCAGTGATAAGGTAGACGATCATTTCTGTTCCCTGTATTTTTAGGTCATCAAATGTTTTCAGAGCAAATAGATGGGGGACAGCATTTCAGGTTCTTGATGTAGAATTAGAAAGACCTGATTTCAAATTTTTCCTCAGCATTTACTAGGTATGTGATTCCAGGAAAGATACTTAACCTCCTCTATCCTTCATTTTTTCTTGATAAAATAAGCATAAGCATATCACCTGGCTGACTTAACTATGACATACAAACAAAATGAAATACTATTGTTATATAATAAGGCATGAGTTTTACTAAACATGAAAAGGATTATATGAATTGACACCAAATGAAGCAAACAGTAACAGAACAATTTATACAGTAACAACAAAATTTTAAACAAGAAACTTTAAAATACTTGAGACCTCTAATTTATGTGATGATTAATCATTTCCAAATTGTAAAATGCTATCCACCTCCTGACAAAGATAAGATGGTCTCAGGGTATAGGATGAGACATGTTTCTTTGACATGAGCAAAGTTAATTTTGTTTTGTTTGACTAAACTTATTTGTTTCAGGAATTTTGTTGTTCTTTTTAAAATAGAGAGTGGGAAGGAAGAAAAATAATTCAATGAGAAATGTAAGATTTGAATTTACAAAGTCTAAATTATGTTAATGATAATAATAATATCACCTACCTCACTGGATTACTGTAAGGATTAAATGAGATAGCCTATATGCAAATCTCTATGCAACTATTAGAGTTGGATGAGAGGAAGAAGAGGAAGAAAATGTTGAACTTTCCGGTAAAGAAAAATCAAATCCAT
Source organism: Myrmecobius fasciatus (assembly GCA_023553655.1). NCBI lineage: Eukaryota > Metazoa > Chordata > Mammalia > Dasyuromorphia > Myrmecobiidae > Myrmecobius > Myrmecobius fasciatus. The sequence continues at coordinate 117,251 of JAJPUD010005242.1, read as the reverse complement.
TTGCCAGAAGTTTGCAAAAATCTATATGAGAGATATATAAAAGAGAAAAAGAGAGAGCTAGCCTGGGAGTCAGAACTATCTGGATTTTATGTCTGTGGTGCATATAGATTGTATCTCCCTTCATCCCCCCCACTTCCTTCCTCTCTCTGTCTTTGTCTCTGCCTCTGTCTCTCTGACTGTCTGTCTCTCTCTGTCTGTCCGTCTCTCTCTCTGTTCTAGATCCTTTTAAAGTTCTGTCTTCCTAGAAATTTATAGAATTTATTTTTGTGCCTAAAACTAAATAAACCAGATTTGGGTTGATATGAAATCATTATTACATAGTTTAAGGAATACTAGGATATAACTTAAGGAAGTTCAGAGTAGAAAGAGTTGAACTCATTTGATCAGTCTTATAAGTTTTTCTTTTCTTTTATTACCTCTATATCACTGATTTTTCCTATGCCCTGATTTAAAAGATAAATCAATTTTGTAACTCTTTCCCATCTACGGTATTTACTTTTTATAAATGAAATGTTTCTGACTATATTCAGGGCAGATTTTTGGGGGTAGGCAGTATTTAAGAGAATATAACTAACCACAAAAGGGCAGGGGGAGGGGAGATAGAGCTGTCATGACGAGAGAGGAGTATGTTTAGTGGGAAAAGAAATTAGCAATATAAACTAGAAAATAGCAAATACTGACCTATAGTGATACTTTCCCATTTATATAAAAAGTTTGTGAGAATAATGTATGCCCTTATCAAGAACATTCTTTTAAAATAGATTTTTATTGATTTTTTTTCACATTATCTAGATTTCTCCTGTATCCCTCCCTCATACTTTTTCCCCCTGAGGTAATTGAGGTTAAGTGACTTGCTCAGGATCACATAGCTAGGAAGTGTTAAGTGTCTGAGGTCAGATTTGAACTCAGGTCCTCCTGACTTCAGGGCTGGTGCTCTATCCACTGTGCCACCTAGCTTATTCTTTATAAGAATTTTAATGAAATAAATAATAAGATTTTTTTTAAAAAATCAGCAAAATTTATCAACTCTTTGAAAAGTTACATATTAAATACAATATTCTGCACCTATAGACCTCTACAAAAGCATGGGCAAGAGGAGTGCTCCTTACATTATTGAGGGGATTCTTTTTGAGGTTATTAATAGGCTATTTGTAAATGATATTATAGAATAGTAGACCATATCTTCATCACCACTCAAATTTTGAAAGATGTGAATTCAAGATTCACTGGACTTATTTTTTTGTTGACTAAGAGATAGCACTTGAATTAGTAGAGCTAAATTTCATCTTAAAGGCTCCCTTCTTGGGGAAAAAAAGTGAATCACAGCCAAGATGGCAAAGTAAAGGCAGAATATTCACCCAACCTCTCTCTCAAACCACTCCAAATTCCTTTAAATAATTACTCTAAACAAATTTTAGAGCACCAGAACATCCAAAATGATGGAATAGAACATTTTCTAGTGGAAAGCAACTTAGAAGTTCAGCAGAAAAGGTCTGTGATACTACGGTGGAAGTCCTGAGGAAGGACACTCTGGTGTAGCCCCAGATCAGCCCCAGCCTGGCCTGGACCCAGATGCTGAATCAGCAGCAGTGCTAGAGGCTTCCAATCTTTCAGACCAGGGACACCAAAGAGGACCTAGAAGGTCAGCAGAAAAAGTCTGTGGAACCAGAGCCCAACCCACAATCCCAGAGCAGGCCCCAGCTCCAGCCCCAACCCCAGAATCATCAGCTGAATCAGAAGCAGTGCTGGAGGCTTCTGCTCCTTTCAGCCAGGGAACATCAGGGAGAAATTGGAAAGTCAATGGAGACAGTCTGTTGCAAAGGGGTGGGAGTCTGAGGTACAATCCCAGGGCATCCCTACCAGCACACAAGATCTTACAACCACAGTGAGGTAGGGATACACATAACAGCTCCAGGGCAGAAAGGAGTACTTGTGGTAAGATTCCTAAAAACAGCTGAACAAAACCCCTGAAGCTTAGGACAATGCACCCTTTACTCTGGAAACGGAGCCCTGCTTTAACAAAGAGTTAAAAGCAGAATAAAAGGCTATGAAAGTGAGCAGAAAATTAAAAAAAAATTCTAACCATTAAAAATTATTATGGTGACAAGGAGGATCAAAATACACACTCAAAAGATGATAAAGTCAAAGCTTTTATATCTAAAGCCTCTAAGAAAAATAAGAATTGGGCTCAGGCCATGGAAGAGCTCAAAAGAGACTTGGAAAATCAAGTTAGATAGAGGAAAAATTAGGTAAAGAATTGAGAGGTACAAAAGGAAATAGAAAAAGTGCCGAGGAGAAAAATGCCTTTAAAAAGGCTCTCTTTCAAGATAGTGTCTTCTATCCCCATATCAAATTTATACAGGGTTCCTTGAAAGATATAATGATCTAATCATCAATATTAAGATGACCAAAAAATTACAATATGTATGCTTGTCAGAAGTATTCACCACCATCATGGAGATCTAATATAAAATTCAGCTTAAAGAGGGATTCTCTTCTAGATGGTGATGTTCTTTTAAATGTTCCTTATTTACCAAAGATTTCATGATGCTGGCATCAAGCCAAAAAAAAATTGAGATGGAGAGCAGTTTTTATCATGTGTTCTTTGTAATTGTCATGAATTCACTGTACAGAGTTGCTAAATCTTTTACACTTGATTATCATTATAATATTGTGGTTACTGTGTAAATTAGTCTGCTAGTTCTGCTCACTTCACTTTGAATCCATTCATACAAGTCTTCTCAGGTTTTTCCACCACAACCATATATCACAAATAGTTTAATCATTCTTCAGTTTATAGGAGAGGTATCCTTTCAGTTTCCAATTCTTTGCCACCACAAAAAGAACTACAATAAATATTTTGTGCAGAGATTTTTTTCCTTTTTCTTTGATCTCTTTAGAGTACAGACATAGTAGTAATCATAGTTGAGTCATGAGGTTTTTTGTTTTGTTTTATTTTTATAGCTCTCTGTGAATAGGTCCAAATAGCTTCAGAATGGTTCAATCTGTTCACAGCTCTACAAACACTGTGTTAGTAACCTATATGTCCACATCTCCTCCAGCATGTCATTTTCCTTTTTGGTCTTCTTAGTCAGTCTTAAATGAGGTGGTACTTCAGCATTGTTTAATTTGCAATTCTTTAATTATTAGTGATTTCAAGCATTTTTTTTCATATTGATTACTGAGTACTAGTAGCTTTGATTTCTTCTTCTACAAACTGCCTGCTTATATACTTTGACCATTTATAAAGTGGAGTATGTCTCTTATTTCTGTAATTTGATTCAGTTTCCTGTATGTTTAATAAATGAAGGGCAGCTAGATGGCACAGTGGATAGAGCACCAGCCCTGAAGTCAGGTCTTCCTTTTTCCATTCTCCCCCAATTTGCTTATAATATACCCTTTATGAAATCATATATTCATTGGTAAATGGTGTGAGATGTTGCTTTATACCTAGTTTCTGCCATGAGAGACTACTTCCCAGTTTTTCCCAAAAGTTTTTGATCAAATAGCCAGTTATTGCCCCAGTATTTTGGATCTTTAGTGGAAATTTTATGTTACTATAATCATTTATTTCTGTAAACTGTGTATCTATTTCACTGATTAATCACTATATTTTATATCTAGTACCAGATTGTTTTGATGATTTTTTTGAGATTTGGTACTACTAAATGGTCCATTTAAAAACAATATTATTCTACTAGTTGTGTGGTATGCCTGTGAGGCTTAGAATATAGCCATCTCTGAAAAATTAAAAATGAACATCAGAAAGAGATCATTAAAAATGCATGATGAAAATGAGAGGACTACAATATATCACAAATAAAGAACTCAGAAGAAGTGGAATAAAAAACATCACTGAGGGATTCTATGTAAAAAAAATGGTCTGGTTGTGAGACCAAGGTATACTTGATGATAAGTCTAAACCACTCCAAAAAACATTTTATCAATATCAGAAAACGAGAGAGACTTCTAATATGTACATCACTTCCAGTACATTGTTTTTGGCAAATCTATGAGAAGACTTTGACAGGAGGCACACAGAATGGGCCAGCATTATTGAGGAATCACAAATCTATTTGTGCATTTGAAGAGGATAGAAAATTATTCATTCTAAATAGTTTACTTCTGAAAGCCTGAGATATGTATGTCATCTGCTAAAAAAAGTGAACAAAATGGAGAAATTGAGGATTGCTGGAATCTCAAGAATTTTTTGACCATAAGACAGAATACTCATGGAAATCTAGTAGGTAAATAGACACTGAGTAAACATTAAAGGAATCGCAAGAGTCTATTATAGTTCCTGATTTCCTAGTAAGCAGTAGTATTTTCTTCAAGCCTAAGAATGAACTTAGGTCCCTTATTAAAAATACCCTACATCTATATCTGTCTTTATCCCCAATAACTCCTCTATACTATATCTGTACAAAGACTTCCTTAAGAAGTGCCCGATTTCTATTGATTCAGATTCCCACTTAGATACCTAAGAAACTTTTTCCACCGGAAGATTTCTACAGGTAATCTGATGTCCACACTCTTACTTACAAATGTATATTGGTCACAATATTTCTAGATGAAATTTAATTGAGATAACCATCACCCACATTTTTGTAACCCTTTATCTTTTTCTATTGTTCTTTTTTTTTTTTTTATTCCCTTACCTCCCTAGTACAGAAAGTCCTTTTCCATGATGGCCTCTACTCAAGATCTGATTCCATCACTTATGAGTTGCAGTTTCTGCTCACTTCCTCTGCATCAGTTGACATGTCTACCCAGATTTCTCTGAAACTATTCCTTTTGTCATTCCTAATAGCATGTATTCCATTATATTCACATGCCATGATTTGTTCAGCCATTCCTCAATTGATGGGCACTTTACATGTACTTAGTGTCTAGTTCTTGATATTTCTAAAAGGAAAAGCATGAAAATTTGTCTATTCCTATAAATCAAAGTGCAGAACAATCAGTGGTTAAAAGTCAGGTAAGCATCATACCCAAATGAGTTTGAGATTATTTAAAATATCAGTAGACCGTGAGGGTATTGTGGGGCTTAAAGCTGAAAGTTGGTACAGATTCCATGATGCAGAGCATAGAGAAGAAAATCCCCTCCACTCTGCCCTCAAATATTATGTGAAATTTAAAAAGCAAGCTTTCATTCTGGGGACAAGGCAAAGCTGAGGCAAATGGAAATTGCTGCTGTGGAAACTTCCACTTGAGGAGTGAGGTTAGAGGGAAAGTAATAGAAAAGCTGTTGGTGTTCCCGTAAGTAGTTTGATTCAAAATAATACTGGTTTCTGTGGCATTAAGGAGCTTGATGCAGATTTTTTTTTTACCTTTTTGTATAATGAAAGTCTATAGAAGTCTGTGTACCATTTTGAAGAATAATATCATTAAATTAATAAAATAAGATGACAAAAAAGTCAATTACTTTTGAATAGTTTTTTTTTTAATTATTAAGTCACATACTCTTGGTTAAGAATAGAAAATTTAGTGTGAATAAGGAGAACTTGGGAAGGGGGGAGAGACTTCCTCAAAGATATTTAACTTGGGGGTCTTTGTGTTATCATTATGGTTTGTGAGGGAATTTGTGATAAGTTCAGGTTATTCATCTTTTTCCTTTAGAGCTCATACAGCTTATATAAGAAAAGCAAAAGAGCAAACAGTAATTAATGTGTGAAATTTTAACCAGCCCACCCTGTTCACCTGAATTGTGATAACTGGGCTCTAGTTCCCATCCTTAAAGCTTAGAATCTTTTGGTTTTTATAACATCAATTGCACATCTAAATTTACCTTTTTATTCATTGACATGACCACATCACCATTCTTTTTAAAAATCTAACTTTGAGGACTAGGCTCAGTTAATGTCATCTCAGCTATGTTCATAGCTCCTTACCTCTTGTTAATACTCCATATATTGGAAACACCTGAGTTCACGGATGGTGGGCAAAAGCTGGATGCTAATTTAACAGATTATTACCCCCAAAGTTTGATGATTCCTTGAATTAAAATTTGCTGCTTGTCAGTTGTAAGAAAAAAAAATCACTTGCTCAAAGCATCCCCTTTTCAGAATGTATTTCGCAAGCCTATATCATCAGACTGACCAATTTTTGATTAGTTCATAAACTTCTATGATCCCAGCCATCCCTAAAATGTAGCTTAATATTTCAGAAGAACAAGTAAATTTGCAGAGTAAGTAGTATTAACTTTGTAGAGGGTGGTATCAGAAATTAAATGCAAAAACCCACATCCGTCCTTGGTGAACTCCTTCATGCAATACAAATATTCTAGTATCACCTGCCAGGAACCCATTCCCAACCTAGAGTTCCCTCTAAGTCAAGTCCATTGATTTTACCTTAGGAAACTAAATGACCTCTGAGAATCCTTCCAAGGGTAAGGACCTAGTATTACACAAGATACACATGCAAAAATATATATAGATGCATGTATATATACATAGCATATATAAAGTCATTATATAAAATATAGCCCTTCCCGAGTAATGAGCTCTCTGCAAAATCCGTGATCATCAGAATATGTTTTCTTCTGTTTTAGTAACTTTATTGAGAAAAACAGGCAAATACACATAGAGGAATTGTTTTAACATGTAAAACAATTAGCATTTATTTATGAAAATTTTGAGTTCCAAATTCTCTTCTTCCCACCTTGCCCTCATACATTAAGAATGCAAGCAATATGATATTAATTATATCTTTAAGTCATGCTAAGCATTTCAATATTGGCCATGTTGCAAAAGAAAACACAAAAAAAATCCAAGTAAAATAAAGTGCAAAAAAAAGTATATTTTGGTATATACTTTGAGTTCATCTAAGTTCTCTCTCTCTAAAGATGAAAAATATTTTTTCATCCTGGATCTTTTGGAATTGTCTTGGGTCATTATCTTGATCAGAATAACTCGGTCTTTTGCAGTTGATCATCCTTACAGTATTGTTTTTACTGCATACAATGTTCTTCTGTTTCTACTCACTTCACTTGGCATCAAATCATATGAGTCTTCCTCAAGGTTGTTTTGTTTTGTTTTGTTTTGTTTTGTTTTGTTTTGTTTTTTTCTGAAACTGTCCTACTCATCAGTTCTCATAACACAATACTTTATCACAATCATTTATACAACAAATTATTCAGACATTCCCCAATTAGTAGGCATCCCCTCAATTTATAATTCTTTGCCACAGCAAAAAGAATTGATCTACATAGTTTTGTACAAATTGTTTTATTTTTTTTCCTTTCTTTTCTTTGATCTTTTTTTTAGGATACAGACTTAATAGTGTTATTGCTAGGTCAAAATATGCATAGTTTCATAGACGTTTCAGTATAATTCCAAATTTTTTTCAAGAATAGGTGGAATGGTTTACAACTCTACCAAGAGTGGATTAGTATCCCTGTTTTTCCACATTTGTTCCACATTTTTTATTTTCCTTTTCAGTGCTACTATTGGTATTTTATCCATTCGTTCATTGGGCCAATCTCCACCCCAATTTCACAACCTCCTAAGTTGTTTTGGGCTGGAAGACTGTCTAACCCTGACCTTTTATTAGATCTTTTACTTCAGAATTTTATTTGAGATATTAGATAGTACATGCTCTTAAGGAGCTCACACTCTAATGGTAAAAATAACAAGAAAACAGGTATGTATGAACATGATATGTGTATAAAGGATAACTTTAAAATAATCAATACAGGGAAGGGGATAGTAGTAAGGGGAATCAGGAAGGGCTTTTCATAAAAGATGGAATTTTAGCTGGAGCTTGAAGGAAGACAAAAGGCAGAGATAAGAAAGTCAAACCAAAAGTTTTTGTGTTTTATCCTAGAGGTGATGTGGCAGGGGACCTGGAGTCGGTTGAATATAGAGGAATGAGATTCAGAAAGATTAGTTGATTTATCCATGGTTACTCAGCAAAAAGATACCTGAGGTGTGATTCAAAACTCAGTCTCCTCCCAATATTCAGTAAACTATTAATACAATATTCAGTACAATATTTAATAAACTCTGCTGCTTTTGCATGATATTAAATGCTTAAAAATTGTACATATTTAAGTGGATTTACATTTTAGAATGTTGGCTTTTTAAGACTACTCACTAATACGTTCCGGGTTACTAACTGATTGACTGGCATTGGTGTCAATCTCATGGCATGTGTCCCAGATTAAACTGTAATTGAGAAATGTTTAACAAAATAAATAAAAACATAATAAGACATAGATAATGCTTACTCGTGGTTTTGTAAGTCACTATTTGTCCCAAAGAGATCTGTTTCTATTTGAGTTTAACAACACTGAGTTGAAATACTGAATTATATTTTAAAGATTGTGGAATCATTGAAGTGATTTAGAGGAACTCCAACTAAGTAGAGATGATAGTAATAACTTTCATTTATAGAATGCTTTAAGGGTTGGCACTTTATATGTGCTAGCTCATTTGAGCCTTACAATAACACTGAGAGTTGGATACTATTATTATTCCCATTTTATAGCTGATGATACTTAGGCCAAGAAAGGTTAACCGACTTGCCTAGAGACATACAGATAATTAGTGTAGAGGTATAAGTTAAATTCCTGTCTTACCAACTCCAAGAATAGCACTCTATCCATGATCTAGCTGATTTGAGTGGCCATTAAGACTCCGGGAAGAGTTAAGACTCAGCTGAACCTTATAAGGACTGAACAAGTTCAGAAAACTTTAAAGGTCAAGTAAGGGAAGGGAGTAGCATACAAGAAATGTGAACAAATGTATTGTAGGTAGAAAGGAAACATTAGGGTCTGTGGAGCAGTAAGGAAGCACCCAAATTAGAAGTCTGTAAAAGTGAGAAATAGCAAGAAATAAAGTATGATAGGATTGCTCTAGCCAAATTATCTCCAATTATTCCTTTATTCATCCTGTTGGTAGATTGTTGTTTGAATGTTTTCTGGTTCTTAAGAATTTGATTTTCTTGTGATCAGACTCTATTTTGACTCTCTTTATATCCCTAGGCTTAGTGTAGTGCCTGGATTTATAGAGGCAGACAATTAATAAATGTTTATTGGTTGACTAGCTTAGAGAGGGAAAATAATAAAGTTTTATCTTGACCTAATATGTGCCCTCATGCATCTCTCCACCTCAAAACAATTCAAGTCAACATTTATAGGAATCTTAAAAAAGAAAAAAAATTTTAAAATGTTACAAAACATGAATCAATATTTAGAATAATCAATACAATAACTATTTCTCCTGAAGTAATCAAAGGGGACATTGCTATGATCCATAACTAATCTTTCTGAATGGGAAAAAGGACACTGCTTTGAAACCAATCATTTCAGAGGACAGAAAAGAATATGATCACAACTGGACAAAGTGCTTTTTTGTTCTAAATTTGGTTATGGCCATTCTCAACTTTTTATATACTTCCTAAAACAAAAAGTCTGGAAAGGATTTTAGGCTGAAGAAATACTGTTTCTTTATATTTCCAAGAGGGACTAGAGAGAATGGAACTATAAAAGACATGTCAGTTGAATAGACTGGATTTACTGACTAGATATGACAGATAAGTCAAAAGTTTGAGTATATGTGACAGTAAAAATAATAGAACCACTAACAGGAAAGTTGGGAAGGAAAGTTCATTTTAGGGAAAAGATGATGAGTATAGTTTGATTCATGGTTAGTCTGTTTTGACTAGGAGACACGACAGTGGACTAGAGAAAAGATGGGACCAGAGACATATTGATATTTATCAGCATAAAAGCACAATTTGAAATACCTGAGTGTTAATTTGTGTTTCCCCCAGGAATTTTGATAAATGTGACTGTGAATTAGGAGTATAGAGTATTACTTAAACGTTTGTTTTCTTACAGTGCTGTCATATTTTTGTTTGTAAAAAGTGAAGTACCAAGTTTAACAAGTTCCTTGGACACAACACCATTACTAACTGAACGTGTAAGTATAGTTTATGTTATTGCCAGATAATACTTCATATAAAAAGTCAAATTTAGCCCAAGGAAAAAATATGGATTGAAATTTACAGATATATTGTAGAAGGGAGTAAATTTCGGTTATAGAAAATATTTTAATATTTATTTGTAATGACTAGAGGCCAGCACAGATAATCATAGTTATGAGCAAAATTGATTAATTCGAGGTATTTAAAGATGTTTTGCCATGAACTATAATAGCCTCTTCTTAAATTTATGCTGTTCTGACTTGCAGAATATCAACAGAGAATAGATTTTGTTCTACAAGACTTGATCTTTTCACATATATAATATTGGTGACAATAGTATATTTATATATTTATATTATATTATTAATATTATATAGCATTTATAAAGAGCTTTATATAGAGATATGCTAGTATTAAGAAGTAAGGTCTAAAGATCTTAGAAAGTACGTGAATCTGAAATTTTCTGTGATGAAGAGAAATAAGAGGTGAAATTAGCAAGGAGATTCATAAAAGAGTAGCATTCTCCTCCTTCCATAATTTTCTTCTTTTGAGAAGGCTCAGGTAAGGAAGGATCTTAAAGGGAAAACTCTATTGAAAGAAATAAAATGAAACCACAGACAGACCTGGGACGTCTAGGTGACACAGTCGATAGTATTCCATGCTCGGAGTCAGGTTCTTCCCAAGTTCAAATCTAGCCTCAGATACTTACTAGCTATGTGACCCTGAGCAAGTCACTTAATCTGGTTTGCCTCAGTTTTCTCATCTGTAAAGTGAGCTGGAAAAAGAGAGTGGCAAACCATTCAAGAATCTTTGCAAAGAAACTCCAGATGAAAAGTCAGTTACAATTAAAAATGCCCAAATTAACAAATAATTGCTATTTTCTAATATGTATTATGAATCAAATCTATTTCACTGATCTACCACTCTATTTCTTAGCTAGTACCAGATTGTTTTAATGACTATTACTTTTTAATATAGTTGGAGATCTGTTACTTCTAGGCCACCTTCTTTGACATTTTTTTCCCATTAATTCCTTTTTTTGAATTTTTGTACTTCCAGATGAATTTTGTTTTTGTTTTTTCTAGCTCCCTAAAATAGCAGTTTAATTATGAATAAGTAAATTAATTTATATAGAAGTGTCATTTTATTATATTGGCTCAGTCAAATCATGACAGTTTAATATTTCTCCAGTTGTTTAGATCCATCTTTATTAATGTGAAGTATTCTGTAAGTATATAACTTGGGTTCATCTTGACAGGTAGACTCCCAAATATCTTATATTGTTTGCAATTATTTTAAATGCAATTTCTCTCTCTTCATGCTGAACTTTGTTGGCAATACATAGAAATTTTAGCAATTTATATGACTGTATTTTATATCTTGAAACTTTGTTGAAGTTTCTGATTGTTTCAACTAGTTTTTTAGATGATTCTCTAGCAATCTTTATTACTAGAGATAATACTTTATATCATTTGCAAAGAGTAATAGTTTTGTTTCCTTTTTGCCTATTTTAATTCCTTCAATGTCTTTTTCTACTTTTATTGCTATAGCTAGCATTGCTAGTACAATATTGAATAATACAGATGATAAAGAGCATTCTTATTTCACATTTTAGACATACTTCTTATCATTTTAAGGAAAACGTCATATGTTTTCTGGTGTTTTAATAGTAATGAGTGTTAATGGTAGTAGCACTTTGTCAAAAGTTTTTCTGTATCTATTGTGATAATTATATGATTTTTGTTGTTTTTGTTACTGATATAGTAAATTGTGCGGATCATTTTCCCAATTATTTAAATAGCATTGCACTCCTGGTATAAGTCCCACCTGGTCAGAATGTATTATCTTTGTTGCTGCAATGTCCTAGCTAGTATTTCATTTAAAATTTTTGCATTAATATTCATTAGGAAAATTGATCTACAGTTTTATTTCTCTGTGTTGTTCTTGATTTAGGCATCAAAACTATATTTGTGTCATAAAAGGAATTCATTAAAACTCCTTTGCCTATTTTTCCAAAATAGTTTATATAATATAAAAATTAATTTTCCTTTAAATATTTGGTAATATTCACTTGTAACTCCATTTGGTGCTGAAAATTTTTTTCTCATGTAATTCATTGATGGCCCTTTCAATTTTTTTTCTAAGACAGGATTAAGTATCCTAATTCATCTTCTGTTAATGTGAACAATTTCTATTTTTTTGTAAATATTCATCCATTTACCTTGGATTATCAAATTTACTGGCATATGATTAGAAAAAATATCTTCTAATTATTGCTTTAATTTTATCTTTGGTGGTTCATTCATCCTTTTCATTTTTGGTGTTTTTAATCAAATTAATACTTTATTTTATTGGGTTTTTTTTTCATTTTAAACCCAGGTCCTAGTTTTGTTAATTAATTCAATGATTTTCTTACTTTCAATTTTATAACCAATCTGCATTCCCTGTATGCATTCTAAAAGATAATTTTAATATATCTCTTTCTCATCCCTTAATTTTTTTTGAGTGGATCATTCCATCTTACTTAATTTATACCTATGTCCTCTATGTATTCTTCTAGCTGCTCTGATAATGATAAAGTTCTTAGAAATTACAAGTATCATCTTCTAATATAGAAATATAAATAGTTTAACCTTAAGTCTCTTATAATTTCTCTTTTATGTTAATCTTTTTATGTTTTTCTTAAATCTTGTATTTGAAGTAAATTTTTTTATTCAGCTCTGGTCTTTTCATTGGAAATACTTGAAAATCTTCTATTTCATTAAATATTCATTTTTTGTTAAATTATTATGTTCAGTTTTGCTGGATAATCTTAGTTCCCTTGCCTTCTAGAATATCATCTTCCAATTCCTCAACTCTTTTAATATAGAATCTGTGAGATTTTGTGTGGTCCTAACTATGACTCTACAATATTTGAATTGTTTGTTTCTTGCTGTTTGCAATATTCACCCTTGACATGATAGCTCTGTAATTTGGTTATAATATTCCTGGAAACGTTCATTTTGATACCTTTTCCCGGAGGTGGTTAGTGGATTCTTTCCATTTCTATTTTACCCTCTGATTCTAGGAAATTAGGGAAGATTTCCTTGATAATTACTTGAAACATCTAGGCTCTTTGATTACACCTTTTAGGTAGTCCAATCATTCTTAAATTATCTCTTCTGAATCATCTTCCAGGTCAGTTGTTTCCCCATGAGATATTTCACATTTTCATCTCTATAATATTTTTTTCATTTTTTCACTTTGTTTTATTGTTTCTTGATGTCTCATGGAGTCTTGAACCTCCACTTACCAAATTCTAATTTTGAAGAATTAATTTTTTTCAGTGAGATATTATGCTGCAGTTTCTAGAGTGATTTTCAAATTAAAGTTACCTACCATTTAGCAAACCACTAAATATAAAGAGACTCTAAAAGAGATGGATGACTATAATTAAAAGTAGAAATATAAATTTAATCCTAATAAATCTGTTAAGAGATATTTATGATTTTCCTTGGTTATATTTAATTAATTTATGGAATAATTATGCTGAGTTCATATGCTCCCCCATATGTAGTTGGAATTTTCCCTTGATCCCAGTTTTCTAAAAAATAATTTGTATTACAATTGAAGAAATAAACAAAGAACTACTTTTAATTGAGGCTGATATCTCAATTAAAATTGAGCTATATCAAAGAAACTAAGACAAAGAATTTACCAAGCCTGTGGATCATTCTCAAGTCAACAGCACACCAGACTTAGTGTGACTAATGAGGAAAGATCGCAGATCAGAAGTAATTCATGTAATCAAGTCAACAGCATTTATTAAATGTATACTTTGTGCCAGGTTTTATGCTTACTTAGGAATATAATGAAATTATAAATAAACAAAGACATTCGCTGCCTTTAAGGAGTTTACATTTGGATGAAGGAAATCAGAACTTCAATGGGAGCTTAAAGGGTTCAATGACATGATAGGAAAAGTCTGTAGAGGATCAAGAATTGAGCAGGGAAAAGAGGGATACCAAGAAATGCTCTGTGATAGCAGCCAACTCATTTAACCACCCTGAGCTTTACTTGCTTTGATGTCAAATAAGGAATTGGATTCAATTGTCTTTGAGGTCCCTTTCAGTTCTAATATATGATCCTATATTCATACAATGAAAGTAGATCATGAAACTAGAACTTTCATACAAATATGTGAGAGATGTTTTTTAAAGGAAAAAAGTATACATAAAGTTTCATAGTTTCTGCACTGGAGGAAGGAACCTCAGAGGTAATTTAGTTTAACCTCTTCCTTTTACAGATGAGAACATTGAACAAAGAGGTCAATTAATTTGTCTAAAGACAGATTTGAGCTTGCATCCTTTGACTCTAGAACCTGAGTTCATTTCCATTGTACTGTGCTGCTTTTCCATCCCCTCCCACCCACCCTCTTGTGCTCCCCACTGCCAGGACTTGTCATACATGAATTTCAAACAGATGACTATCAAAAAATGCTTTCTTTTCTTGTCTTTTTGATAGGCAATCAACTGTACTCAGACCAATGGCCTGGATTATTTGTGGACCAAAAAGCTTTCTTCATTACAAAACAGAATAATGTAAGGAACTATTTTCATTCTTCACTGTTATACTGTGTCACACTTTGAAGCATCTGATATGGAATTGCAGAGTGTAAAGAGTGCCAGATTTAATAGCCAAGATCTGGGCTTCAAATTTTGTCATCATTGATTCCTTACTTGACTTTGAATAAGATTACCTAAACCTCTAAGCTTTAGATCCTCATCCACAAAATAAATGGCCTTCCTTTATATTTTGAAGCAATGGATTCCAAGGGCCCCTGGAACTTTTAACTTGCTGGTCCATCTTCTACTTTCCAAAACTTCATAAAATCACAGAATCTCAATGCTAGAATTGGCTTTAACATTGATCAGATCCAACCCTCTTGATATTACAAATGAAGAAACGGGGCCCCCAAAATTAAGTGAATTGACCAGCTTGTTGGTGACAAAGCCAAAAGTAGTTCTAAGGTCTTTGGGTCTACATGCTGCAGTAAAATGAGTGCTGGATTTGAAGTCAAGAGGATCAGGATAATCTGGCTCTAATATTTACATAATGCCTACTATGTGCCACACACTATGCTCAGCACTTTACAAAAATTATCTCATGAGATCCTCACAACAACCTTGGAAAGTAAATTGTCCTCACTGTAAGGCTGAATAAAATGAGGCTGAGAGAACATGTGATTTTCCTGGGTCATATAACTATTAAGTATCTGAAGATTTTAATTCAGGTTTTCCAAATTCTATCTACTGCACCACCTAGCCGCTTTTTATATTAAAGCTTTTAAAGCTCTAATGTTGCTGTTTATAATAACAGCGCAGGGTTTGCTTTATACATATTATTTTTACTTTATACTATTATTCTAATTTTTTCTCACAACAATCATCTAAATTAGATGCTATTATTATTTTGATTTTTCAGTTGAGAAAACTAAAATAAATAGTTTAAGTGATTTGTCAGGAACATGTGGCTAAAAATATCTGAGGCCAGATTTGAACTTGTGTCTCCCTGACTCCAGGTTCAGTGCTCTGTCTACTTCACCAAATATAAGCCTTTAATCCTGGTGTTCTTATTTAACTACCTGTTCGACCTTGAGTAAGTCAAACTCTGAGGGGCTCAATCTTTAATTTATAAAGTAATTATAGAGTTTAGCTCAATGAATGAACACCTCAATAAGCTAGGATTCATAATCCAGGGTATCCCAGTTCCTAAAAAATTAGACCAATTAACTCCAGTGATTAGTGACTATTAATTGATCTTTTTTGAGGGACCTTGATGGAAAATAATAAGGTTGTAGCCTTAGCCATATCTCAGAATGAAAATTTAAATACTAGTCCATGGTCCATGGTCCAAACAAAAGAATAATTTGCCATGTCAACAAATTCAGAGAGTTTCAGGCTATTATCATGAGATGAATGGGTGGAAGGAAGGGGGAGGGTTTGAAAAAATCAGAGTAAGCAAAGATAAATGATGTATATTGATCATCTCTGATGGGAGAGTTGATAAGGCATCAGGAAGACAGCTTTACTCTTATCAAAACATCATTTCTTCAGGACAGTCCTTCTTTGTTCAGTTGTATGGATACTGCTTGCTAGTCATTTTGAGACATTTTATCCAGCCCCCTCTCTGAATTACTTGGGGCAAAGAGTATGACTATGAAGTATTGTAATAAAACTACAGTTGAATACTTAAGGAACACCTTTTAACCTTCAAAAAAAATTACCTAACTTTCTGAAAATTTTTCATTTCCCTGGCTGGTCTTCATAATAAGAGGAATGATAGCTGTCTCTTTCAATATTATGGCATACCTTTGATATAGCACGATTTTGTTCTGCCATTCAAAGAGCTTGATACAGAGGTTATTTATTTGCTTGTGACTTCTATACTACAGCATAACCAACTTATTCTATATCCATGCATTTCAAAAATGCCATTACATAATAAGGATTTTTTTGGTTTTTTTCAAGAGGCTGTGTTCTTGCAGTTGTATCTGGAATACTCTATGGATGCAGTTTTGTGCCAATAATTTATATCAAGGACCATGGCAAAAAGAATGACAGTATATATAAAGGGTCTAGTCAATATGGTAAGATTTCATTAGTTCTCTTATTTTATATTTTGAATAAACTAACTGGGGCTTTACAGTCAATGATAGTAAATAAAAATAGCTAACCATAAAAGTAAATCAAACAACACAGATTTTATCTTGCTGCTCAATTTCTCTGTCTCTCTTCCTTCTGCTTTTCTTCTCTCTCTCCTTACTCTTCTATTCTCCTCCTCCTCCTCCTCCTCCTCCTTCTTCTTCTTCCTCTCTCTCTCTCTCTCTCTCTCTCTCTCTCTCTCTCTCTCTCTCTC
>JAJPUD010005242.1:65316-100417 GCA_023553655.1 Myrmecobius fasciatus | reverse complement strand
TCTCTCTCTCTCTCTCTCTCTCTCTCTCTCTCTCTCTCTCTCTCTCTTTCTTTCTCTCAAAGAAACAAGTGTCATGACTTTGACGGCAATAAAAGACTCCAGGAGTCAGTTAGTTCACTATTTGAAGTTATGAGAGACCTGGATTCTAATTTTACTTCTACTACTTAGTATCTATATAAAATGAAGGATGTATAGGAGGGTCATGGAGAACTAGCTCCTCTAGTATAAGGGATTCCCAATCCCTTTGTAGAGCTGCTCCTACACCTTTGGTGTCCCCTTTCATCCAGCTCTTACCTGTAGCTACAAGAAGCTATAGCATGAATAGCAGACACATTTTGGTAAAGCCACCTTGTCAGAGGGATTAAATCAGGTTGAAGATAACTGACAGGTGAATGGTGAATTAGGGGAATGTCTACCCCAAGCATCTGAAGACTTTTCTTGGTTAAATGACCAGATGAGAAAAATTTGTTCTATTGGCTATAAAGGTAGCTAAAGCAGGCACATGGAATGTTAGAACTTGATCAGACATTGAAGAACCAAACGTCATCCATTGTACCTGGAGTCATCACCAATAATGCTGACTTTTGTTATGACACTGGACTTGGATAAATGTGGAAGAGAGTGAGACTGATGACTTTTTGTGGCTTTGCATCTCTTAAATCCATTTCTCTCATAAATCAAGACATCACCTATCATGTCATTTATCTTCTTTAAAAACTAAGAACAACAGCAGCAATATTACCAGGACAAGTCACTTATCTTGTTTAGTTTCAGTTTCCTAATCTGGATAATTTTCTCATATGACTTACTGAAATGTAGTATTCAAGATTTTTTTTGGGGGGGGGAGAAAGGAAAGACATGATCCTTAGATTCTTTAGCCTTCATCATCTTTGTTTTATATAGCACTTATATGTTCTAATCATATAATTTTGTCATTTTGTTCATTGAATTTTCTTCTGTCTATACTTTTGGAATTCAACTTGATGATTTTCTTTTTCAGAAAACCTACAGTTTTACAGAGTATCCCTGCTACTTATTCTAAATTCACTCTTTTTAGTAAGAGTTTGTTTCTCCCTTGAGATCTGTACTTTCTATCCTTAATTCTTTAATCTGTTCTCAATTCTTTTTGAGGCAATATGGATTAATATAGAGATTTGGCCTCAATGTCAAAAAGCCATGCAAATCTTTCTCTTATATATCCTAGATATATGATCCTGGGCATATCACTTAATTTCTTAGTGTTTCCAGGTAATCTCCTTCAGTCAGGGAAAGTTTTAACATATAGAGAATATCTCCTCATCTGGCAGATGTTTATACTAATGAAATCATAAATCCAGTTCCTATCTTTAATTCTTCTAAATTATTCTAGGGATTTTTACAATTGTTTTGTTTTAGCCTTTTTATGTCATAGATTCATTTGGCAGTTGAATAAAGTTATAACATTACAAAATAAACCAATTATGTTGAAATAGTTATTAGTTTGGATTTTTAAGTTCTTGGGTACTAGGTTAAGAATCCCTATAATTTCTGGATACCATGTACAATTTATTATAATATTTATTCCTTTATCAAAAAATTTCTTTGTCAATTTGCCTAAAAAGTATGTTTAATGGACTTTTCCTTGCTTGTTTGTTTCTTTCCCCCCCCCTTGTCAGTTTTTATCAGTCTGATGACTTTTTCTACAAAGTTAATTTTTCCACTTTCATAATAAATTTTGAAATAGGCCTATTGTCTTGAATCCAACCCTATACCCACAACCTTTATGCCTGTTCTTTGTTTTCATTTGTCCACTGGGTTTGGATGAGATTTGTGGCTCTTAAAAGAGGTAAGATTGAGCAATCATTGCTACAAAGACATTGAGGACTTGTTCTCCACCTTTCATCAGTTCTACTCTTCCGGTCTTCACCCTCGTGTTCTTTTATTTCTTTCTACCTTGAAGACAGACCAGATTCATAGGCCCTAATTTACTGAAGAGTGGGAAATCAATCTAGTAAAGATATTGCCATATGGAAATACTAGGAGGTCTCCAAATCTAGGCTTTTTCATCACTAGGACCCTTCCATACTAAAATACTTTCCTACACCTTGGAATTTAGGTTCCACTAATTCTCAAGCTCCTACCCTAGCAATTTTGTTTTCTATCTTCATTTTCATGTAGGATAATGAAAATCAGATTTAATTTATTTGTTTTTTTCTAACTGGGATGCAAGTAAGATAATATAAAGAGTATCCAATTTACTATCCTGTCTGATATTAATTGGCCTGTGGGAAGGTCCTCTCTAAAATAGAGGTGGTAATAAATTTTTGACTTACCTCAGAATTGTTGTAAGCATCAAAGAAATTAGGTATATGAAATGCTTTATTAACCTCCAACCTTATATTTGTTTCCTATTAGTAAGGGCAAGATCTCTTTACTAAATCCCTTATGTAACCTTCCAGACAATATCTTGATTTCCATTGAAAAACCTGAGTTATATATCCTTTTCTTTTCAGCGATTTGGTCAAACTTGTAAAGTTGACCGTATCTGATCCTCTTCCATATACTATCATGTGAGCACAATGAAACGTGCAAAGAAGACTGATTTTCCAATATGATATACTGAAATATTCCTTGATTATGCATCCAACAGTTATTTGGTGGTCATAGATGTCATAGTCACCAAGTTGACTGAAATCTGACAGCATGAAATTACTAAGTCCTTTCTTTTTCTTTTTGGTTTTTAGTGTAACTATAAATGCCTATACTCCCAAAGAGTTCAATAAAAGGGAGGGATGGGAAGATAATAAAGTATTCTTAGCAGCAGTATCACTAAGAGCAAAAAAAACCTATAAATAAATAATGTACCTAGTTACTAAAGAACAAATGAACAAAGTTCAGGATATGAATGTAATCATTCATTGTTTTTTCAAGAGGCTGTATTCTTGCAGTTGTATCTGGAATACTCTATGGATGCATTTTTTGTGCCAATAAGAAATTATTGGCACCATAAGAAATTAAGAATGTGAAGAATTCAAAGAAATATCTGGTGGAAAGTTAAGAAAATAAACCAAAAGAATAATTTATGTACTATCAAAATATTGTAAATGAAGATGGCACTAAAGGGCCTTAAAACTCAAATGATCATTGGGGCAGCTAGGTGGCACAGTGGATAGAGCACCAGCCCTGAAGTCAGGAGGACCTGAGTTCAAATCTGGTCTCAGACACTTAACATTCCCTAGCTGTGTGACCCTGGGCAAGTCACCTAACCCCAATTGCCTTAGAAAAAAGCAAAAAAACAAAACAAACAAACAAAAAAAAAAAAACTAAAATGATCAAATACTCACCCTTCCTTTCTATTAAAACATGTAAACTAGAAAACTGAAAATTTTTTAAAATACCAATTACTACTATTTAACAGCAGTTTTGCTTAAGTTTGTTGTTAAGTTCTGTGGTGGATTATTTGTTGGGAAGTGTTTTTTGTTTCAAAATAAGATGTATAAGTTAAAGAAAAACTTTACATGATTATCTATACTTACTCAAATGTGGTATTACAGTTATATACATATATATAGTCAATGAGGAAAAGCTCATACACCTATATTTTTGTGTTTAAAAAAAGATGTTAGGGGCAGGTAGGTGGCGCAGTGGATAGAGCACTAGCCCTGAAGTCAGGAGGAGGACCTGAGTTCAAATCTGGTCTCCCACACTTAATACGATATGACCTAGCTGTGTGACTCTGGGCAAATCACTTAACCCCAATTGCCTCAGGAAAAAAAAAAAGATGTTAAAGTCCAGAATAAGATAGTTAATAACCCTCTCTCCTTCTTTGGCAATCCTCCATCTTCTTCTGGGTCTTTATTATCAGAATTTTTAGCATATTTTCCATTTGGTTATTATATTGTACTTACTTAAATGTTACATTTTTATGTTTTTAATATTTGTATTTTTCAGATTTGGACTATGTCTTTGCATACTTCAGTGGTATATTTGTTACAAGCACTTTCTATTTCCTAGTCTACTGCATAATTATGAAAAATAATCCCAAAGTTTATCCTCAAGCAATATTACCAGGTATGAATATTTAGTCCCAGGGTTTCAAGTGTGTGTGTATGAGATATGAGTGTGTATATGTATGTGCATAAGTTTTGTCTAATCATTTTAGCTTAGATGTATTTTGCTTCAAATGAAAGCAGCTTTTGATAGTCTGCTTTCCTTTGAAAATATGCTTCTTTTCATGTTTTGATGATCTAAAATTTGACATAATGTGCCAAGGAACTTTGAAAGCTAGCATTTAATGATGTGAAATGGATGTCCTATTTAGAAATTTTATCAGGCTGTTTTAGTCTTTAATGGCCCTGGTAGCAGAATACTTCTTTACAAGACTGCTGTGATTATTAACATTGAACTACTTATTTATTACCATTTTTTATAATAAAGTTCATAGGAATAAGCAATTTTTCTTTACCACACCCTTGAATATTTAGAGAATTGATTAAAAAATAAATTTCCTTGCTTAGTACATGGAAGTCACAGAATCTCTGAGCTAGAAGGAACCCCAGAGATTATCTAGCCTAATTTACACCTGAATAAAAATCCCCACTACAGTATATCCCCAGAGCAATCAGTCAGGTTTTTTGACATTTCATTCTTCTTTTGGATAGCCCTAATAATTAGGAAGTTTTTCACTCTATCAATCCACTGCTACTAATTCTGTCCCCCTGGGATTCAGGCAGCATAAGTATAACTACTCTTCCATATAAGGAGCCCTCAAGAAGATAGCACTCAAATGTCCCCTAAATCTTCTCTCATCAAAATACCCACCCAGTTGCTTCAAGCTATCATTCTATGAAATGTTCCTCTGTCTCTTCCCACTATTCTGGTCATGGCTCTCTATATATATTATATTCTAGACTGTAAAGATTTTTTTGCAGCCCACTTCTGGTAGTTATTCCTTTCAGCTTTGCTTTATCTATAAGTTTAGCAATAAGTATAATCATCTGCATTTTTATCCAAGCCAGTGATTTAAAATAGTAAATACCAAAGGGCCATGCCCCCAAGGAGAATACTTCTCCAGAGGCCTTCCAAATTTATATCTAACCAGTAATAACTCTGAGGGTAGAATTATTTCCTCAGCTCCAAATCTGTGTTAACTGTATGTGGAGAGAAATGTCCAGCCCATTATTCTATAACAATAAAGATCTGTGATAAAAAGAAACTAAGCACAGATTTCTGAGTGTGATCAATTTATTAGCAAAGCTGGCAATTGCCAAAAAAAAAAAAAAAAAAAAAAAAAAAATTATTTTTTAAATTTTTTAATTTTAAAAGAAAATTGGAAAAAAAAAAAAAAAAAAAAAAAAAAAAAAAGGATCCACGATATCTCAGTAGCCAAAGACAAACTGAGGAGTTTACAGAAAGCATAAAATCAATAAAGAGGAACAAATTAAAATAGATATTTATTAGATCAACACATATTCATAATATTTATGTATAATCATAGGAAATAAGGAATTATTGCAAGAATAGGGAAGTAGGTCAATTTGTAACATTAGGGCTATTGGCATTCCCAATTCCGTGTGACTTTAAATTAAAGTTTACTTTCTCATTGACTCAGATGTCTATGATTCATGAAGCAACTCAATGATAGACTATGAGAGAGCATCATGGAGTGTTTTATAAATTTTCATGAGTCTAAATGAGAAATTAACTTACGTACCAAAAGAGGACCTTAAATAGAAAAGGGAATGTCGTATAAAATATGGAACTTAGGTTCACAAGAGTGGATAAGTTAAATTCTAACAATTTACTAATAAAAGCTTTGAGTATAATAATTCACACACAGAGAACAAAAAAAACAATTTACAAGGAAGTAAAGAAAAATGCATGCTCATGAATATAATTTTTTCAACTAACAAACTTTCTTGAATTGGTAATTCATTGTTATATATTTTGGATCCTCCCTGATGTTCTTTTGTTTTGTTTTATTTTGTTTTGGATTCTTTTTCTGTTTTTCTTTTTCTTATTCTGTTTTTTAAATAAAATAATTTTTTTTAAAAATTTAATAATTCACAGCAGCCTTTGGTAAAAAATTGTATTGACTGAATGCAATTTTCAACTTCCTTTTCTCAATTCTCCATCTTGTCAATAAGGACAACTTGAGAAATTTTATCAGACTCTTTACTAAAGTCTAAGTTAAACCATATTTATGTTGTTTTCTAAGGTCCTTTCTAGTTGTAAAATTCCATAGTTGTGTTTATTTAATAATTTCCATTTAAAAAATCAAGAGCATGTCGAATAGCTGGCAAGTTCTAAAATTCCATAATTTTGCTTAATAATTTCCTATAAAAATATAAAATCTAGAACATATTGAAAGGCATTAGACTAGAAGAAAAATGGGATAATGAAGATGTTAATTTCATTAGTTATATGCTTGGGAAAACAACATTTATTTCAGATTTAAAGTCAGAAGTCCAACCCCTGCCTGCTACCTAGAACAAAAATGAATCCTACTGTAGTTACAGCTTAAAGTTTTATAGGTAGACAGTGATGGAGCCAGGATTAGAATCTAGATCCTCGCTATTTTTTCTATACAATGTTGCTTCATTTTGCAATAAAAAGAGTAGGAAACAGAAATACAAACAGATAAAAATTCCAAGGGAGTGTTCCATTCATTTTGGTAAAAGTTCTTTAGCTGTATGGCTTTTGCCCAGTTAACAAGGATACTTCAGTCCCTTTGGCCAGGAATTTAAAGTGTTAGGTTTTTATCATGTGGCTATTATGGCTGAGAAGCAATATGGCATCAGAGAATAGTTGACTGACTCAAGTTCTGGGAAAGCTGAATTTCTCTGGCCTTTGACGTACTGGCTGTGAGATCTCTCAATACCCCAGGTAATTCATTTAGAGTATGATTTTCCAAGTCAGAAGTGGCAAACTCTCAATACTGTTTAATGTGAACCAGATTCAAATATAATTGGGAAATGTTTAGTAAAATATATAATACTACTGCTCTGAGTGTCCAGTGAGAGTTGGTGACCTCCTTTCTTTCTTGATAATAATCACAGTTCCCACTAAAAGCAGAAAAGATTTTATAGATAATTAAATAATTCTCCAATAATAATTTTCAATATTTAAACAATTTCCTTCCTTTTACAATCCAGTACCTCAATCTGAAGCCCATATAGAATAGTTGAGAATTATACCCTCAGTCAGCTGGTAAAAGGGTAGAGAAGCAGAATCATTTGCATTCCCAGAGAACTATAAATTGTGGCTCAAAAATCAACCAAATGGTACTGACAGCAAATAAAGTGATAGATATGGGGGCAGAGATACAGTATAATAATTCCTGTTGTCTTGTGACATTACAGGGTTTTTTTCTGGAGTACTTTGGGCAATAGCTAGTTGCTGCTGGTTCATAGCTAATCACTCTCTAAGTGCTGTGATCAGTTTTCCAATAATCAATGCAGTAAGTAAATTTACTTTCCCTCCTGAAGTTTATTTTAAAATTGTCTTAAATTTTGCTGCAAATGGTATTCAAGTAAATTGTGGTAAAGTCGTTTAGGTTTACAAATCTAGTAAATATCACCCTAATAAGGCTTATAAATTGTCTTTTTCTGAATATATCTAATTTCATTTGAGTAGGTCTATTTTTTTCTGTATCTCTTCAAGGACAAGTCTTCCCGACTCTCTCTAAAACATCTCTTACATCCATAACCTTATCTCGACTCACAAGTGACAGAACTATAATTCCAGCCCTCATCACCTCCCTTCTCAATTATGGTGGTAATATCCTAAGTAGACTCCCTATTTCCTGTCTTTCTCATCTCCAAAATTATCCTTCACACAGCTAACAAAATAATCTCCCAAAGGCACAGGCTGAACCTTATCCCAGCTCAGTAAGTTAGAGTAGGACTTTATTGCCTGGAAGATAAAATACAAATGCCTTTGCTTAGCATATAAAATATCTCACAATTTATTTATTTTTTTTCATTCTTTTTGATTTTTTTTTTATTTCTTGGTATCTTTTTTATATATATTTTTTAATTTTATTTTATTTGCATAACATATGTGTGGGTAATTCTTCAACAATAACCCTTACATAGCTTTCCATTACAAATCTTTCCCCCCAACTTCCCCACCCCTCCCCTAGATGGCAGAATATCCACTACATGTTAATTATGTTAAAATATTGGCAAATCGAATATATGTATACATATTTCCAAACTTATCATTGTTGTGCAAGAAAAATCTTATCTACACAAACAATATATCAGATAAAGGAAACACAATGTAAGCAAACATCAATCAAGGAGTATGAGAATGTTATGTTGTGGTCCACATTTCACATCCCTCTCTCTGGGTGTATATGGCTTTCTTCAGTGAACAATTGGAGGTGGTTTGAAACATATCATTGTTGAAGAGAGCCATTCCATCAGAATTAATCGTCATATAGTACTGTTGTTGCCGTGTATAATGATCTCCTGGTTCTGCTCATTTCACTCAGCATCAGTTCATGTAAGTCTCTCCAGGCCTCTCTGAAATCATCTTGCTGGTCATTTCTTACAGAACAATAATATTCCATAATATTCATATACCATAATTTATTCAGCCATTCTCCAATTGAAGGGCATCTATTCAATTTCCGGTTTCTAGCCACTACAAAAAGGGCTGCCACAAACATTCTTGCACATGTGGGGCCTTTTCCTTTCTTTATGATTTCTTTGGGATATAAGCCCAATAGAAATGCTGCTGGGTCAAAGGGTATGCACAGTTTGATAACTTTTTGAGCATAGCTCCAAATTGTTCTCCAGAATGGCTGTATCCGTTCACAGCTCCACCAACAATGCATCAGTGTCCCAGCCCTCCCACAACCCCTCCAACATTCATCATTAACTTTTCCTGTCATTTTAGCCAATCTGACAGGTGTGAAGTAATACCTCAGGGTTGTCTTGATTTGCATTATAATAAAAATGACAATACTACCCAAACTAATTTACTTATTTAGTGCCATACCAATCAAACTCCCAAGAAATTATCTTACAGATCTAGAAAAAATAGTAGCAAAGTTCATTTGGAAAAACAAAAGGTCAAGAATTTCAAGGGGATTAATGAAAAAAAAGGCTGACGATGGTGGACTTGCTGTACCAGATCTAAAACTATATTATAAAGCAGTGGTCATCAAAACCATATGGTACTGGCTAAGAAATAGAGTAGTCGATCAGTGGAATAGGATAGAATCACAAGACAAACTAGGCAATAACTATAGCAATTTGGTTTTTGATAAACCCAAAGACCCCGGCTTTTGGGATAAGTATTCACTATTTGACAAAAACTGCTGGGAAAACTGGAAACTAGTGTGGAAGAAATTAGGGCTTGACCCACATCTAACACCACATACCAAGATAAGATCTAAATGGGTTCATGATCTGGATATAAAGAGTGATACTATAAGTAAATTAGAGGAATGTAATATAGTTTACCTCTCAGACCTTTGGAGATGGAATAAATTTATGTCCAAAGAAGAACTGGAACTCTTAATTGAAAACCAGATAGATAACTTTGACTATATTAAGTTAAAAAGATTTTGTACAAACAAAATCAATGCAGACAAGATTGGGAGGGAAGTAATAAATTGGGAAATCATCTTTACATTCAAGGGTTCTGATAAAGGTCTCATCTCTAAACTATATAGAGAATTGTCTCATATTTATAAAAATTCAAGCCATTCTCCAATCAATAAATGGTCAAAGGATATGAACAGACAATTTTCAGAGGATGAAATTAAAACTATTTATAGTCATATGAAAAGGTGCTCCAAATCACTGTTGATCAGAGAAATGCAAATATCTCACAATTTAGCTCCAGCATACCTCTCCAGATTTTTTTTTCTCATTGCTTCCCCTTTATACATTCTACATTTTGTATCAACTAGCCCATTGCTGTTCCTCATATACAACATTTTAACCTATTCCCAGCCCCATCTTTGCACAAACTAGTCACACAGGAATGCTTTTCCTCATCTCTGTCTCTTAGAAGCCCTAGTTTACTTCAAAGCTCAGCTAAGGTACTTACCATCTCCTGTAAATATCTAAAACTCCATGAGTCCAATGTAAAACTCATTACTTTCCCCTCCCCAATCTATCCCTCTTCCATTCACCTAGGTTTGCCACCTCAATCCTTCAGTGTCACCCTACATGTGCAATCACTTGTGAGACCTTGTGATCTGTATTTCTACAGCAAGCCTACTGTATATAACCCCTCTACTTCAGCAGCACACTCAACACCCTAGTTCAGGTCTTCAGCACTTTTGACTGAACTATTGTAACTGGTCTTCCTGTCCCAAATTTCTCCCCTTCTCCAATCTCCCTGCCATCCTACTACCAAAGTAAGCTTTAAATACAGGCTTTACCCCATCACCGTACTGCTGTGTATTATTTCTAGAAACAAATATAATCTTCTCTATTGGGTATATAAAGCTCATTATGAGCTGAATTCCTTCTGATCTTCCCAATTTCCTATTACTTTTTACAGGGCTAGCTAGGTACCATTTGACTAAGATCCTTCTTCTGCCATCATAGTTTACCAAGGATTCAGATCAATAGAAAGACTGTTTTTTTTTCAATAGGAGAAGCAGTTTCCCTAATTCTCACATTGAAGTCAAGAAGACATCTTCTGCATTCAAATCTGTTGTCAGATAGTCTGGGGACAACTCTTTGTTTGACTGCTCTAAAGTTTGGCTTCTGTAATTCATGGAGTTAAGGCAACCCCAGAAGTTCTTCTCAACAGACTGACAAGAGCTTGATATCAAAATGCTTTAAGTCCTAAGAGTAACCTTTTACCAGATCATGCCTCTAAAGACCACCAAACCTTAGACTATTTTGTGATATCTATGTTTGTATCTCTTCCTTTCCTTTTACCTCTTTGGTAATATTGGTCCCCCTCTCCCCTTTAAAAAGCATGTTGTCAAGCAGGTTGTTTTATTACAAACATGCCAGTCCCTGACCAGGGGTAAGTAATACCTAAAATGTTTCTTTTATTCCTTATATTTCTCTTTGTGCAAAATGGTAGGTAAAAGAATGGAGAGGGAAAATCACAAAACAATATCCAGCACATCATATGAATTACCCACTGTATCATATAATATATATATACATATATATATTATATGTATATACATATATATATTATATGTATATAATATATATAATAATAGTCAGCCGTAAAGTGTTTCCGTGGCTAACATCCCCAAAATGAAGTCAGGAAAACTTAAAAATCAAATCTTAACACAAACACTGTAATCCTGGGCCCAATTAATTCAGCCCTAATTATCTTAATCAGCAAATTAAGACTAATAATATAATTTACCTTACAAGATTGTTATGAAGTTAACATAAGAGAATATTTTTAAAGTACTATGATGAATCAAATTAAGACAGCTTGTTTTATTTCCACATTAACCAACATTTAGAAACTCAGAGTTTAGGCAGGTTATAAGGTTATGGGAAGATATGAATTTAAATTCCACTTTTGAGCAGTACCGTTTGATCCTGGTCAAGTCACTTATTCCTTGGTCCCTCCAAACACCTCTCTAGGACAGTAACTTGCAGAGAAACTCCCAGCCTGGACCTGCATTGGCAAATGGAAGTTTTCTCACTAAGGAATTCCTTGTTAACCATAGAAGCTACAGGTCTGGTCCCTCCCTTTGTCTTTATCTTGTACTTTTCATATCACAAGCTCATTTTATGTCTTGTTTCATTCTTTGTTCTATAGACTTTCTTCATTCTCTCCTTGCTATGTTCATTTTTCCTGCTCTATTTTCATCTCTACTTTTTCATACTGGACTTACCTTTAATTTACCTGATTTCACTCACCTGTCATCACTTAGCACAGTGTCTAGCATATTGTTGGTGGTGATGGCGTTAGCTAAGATATTAGTTTGTCATTTCCTTCTCCAACTCATTTTACATATGAGGGACTGAGACAAATAGGATTGAGTGACTTTCCCGGTGTCATACAGCTAGCATCTGACAAGAGATTTGAATGCAGAAGGTATCTTCCTGACTTTCAAGCCTCGCACTCTATTCCCTATGCCATTTAGCTGCCCAAATAAAGGTTTATTGAATTGAATTGCAGAAATGCCATAGATCCACTTCAGCAGCTGTCCAAGCACCCTAAATGTGTACCTGCAAAGTGAAATGCAGAAATGGGTCCTTTGTCTTAATAAGCTAAACAAAGGAACGGCTACTTCTTTCAAATATCTAAATATTTGAAATATCACTTCTGTTGCCTCTGTATCTCTCAACCCAGCCTTAAGAAATGAACCTAATGTTGATATTTATCCTTCTTTCAGGGCCCAGGACTTATAGCTGCAATGTGGGGTATATTTGTATTTAAAGAAATAAAGGTAAGAAGAAGAAATGGTAAGGAACATTCAAAAAAAAGGAGCTATTATGGGGCAACTAGATATTGCCATGCATACAGCACCAGTACTAGGGTCAGGAAATTTGGTCTCAGAGACTTAGTAGCTGGGTAACACAAGGCAAGTCATTTTAATCTCTATTTGTCTCAGTTTCCTCATCTGTAAAATGGGAATAATAACAGCACCTACCTCCCAGGATTGCTGTGAGGATCAAATGAGATACTAATTGTAAAATGTCAAGAATAGCGCATGGTATATAGTAGGCACTATATAAATATGATCTATTATTTACTAGAGCTATAATTTAGTATTTATTATTAGAGACTTACACATAGCAATGAATGTCAGCAGAGATGAGGTGCTAAATGATATATTCAAAATCTCACCCTCTGTAGATGAGGAGATAGGAATCTTTTGTTCTTCAGCGGAGATGGGGGGGAGGATCATTGGTGAACTTCCATTCTTTTGAAGTGTCTTTAGTGGCTATATGCCACATATTTTAAAAAAAAAGGAAGAAAATATTCTTTAAAGGGTGTTGTATATTATGAGAGGATCAGGAAAGAAATATTTTGGCCTCCCAAAAGAAGAAAATTTCATGAGGCAAGCTGATGACTGAGTATAAAATAACATGTTTGAGACCTTATTGCTTATACTTCAATGAACAACTTTTTCATTATTATAGGTTCATGAAAATCCTAGTAATGGGTGACTAATAGACCTGGAAGAACCAGAGACAAGAGAGGGGGTAGAATTGCTTTACTAAAAACTGGTTCAAGCACTACATTTTATTTTGTTTTATACACAAAACACTGTTGCAGAATGAGTAGAATAAGTCAGGAAGGCATGTTCATATCCTACTAGCTCTGTGAGCACAGGCAAATTCACAATCTTTTTTTTTTTTTTTGCTTTTTTTTTCTGAGGCAATTGGGGTTAAGTGACTTGCCCAGGGTCACACAGCTAGGAAGTGTCTGAGACCAGATTTGAACTCAGGTCTTCCTGACTTCAGGGCTGGTGCTCTAACCATTGTGCCACCTAGCTGCCCCTCAAATTCACAATCTTGCTGAAGCTCAGTTCTAAGATAAAAACTTATGGACAAGTTGCCATCTTTGTTATGGAAGGAGTTTCCCACACTGGCAAAATTATAAGTCTTTCACAAGTAGACATATTCCCATACTCCAAAATAGCAATGTAAGAAATGAAAATGGAGCCCATTTTGGAACTATTTGTGCCCCATTTATCCTAATCTTTAATTAAAAAGTGAAAAAAAAAACTTTCAAAACTCCATGTGCTATTTCAGAGTAGGGTTATAGACTACAACATAAATGCAAAATTGTTTTTACCAAAAATCAATAGCCATGATATTTTCTCCTTAATATGCAGCTGTAATACAAAGCCTTGCCTAGTTTTAATAAGCACTGATGCTATCTCTTTGTTCTGGGAGCTGTAAAGTGAATTTGTAGAACTGGCTGATCCTCAACATGATAAATCACTTCAAGGCTTTTTAAGAAATCATTTCATTCTGCTAAATGAGAAGAAATAGAGTTAACAAGTCCTGCTTTGCTAATATGGGCAAGATTCTTGGGTTTAAATAAACAAAGGAAGCCATTATTAAGAAAGCTATTTGGAGCACAATACAGTTTTTTAAGTACACAGAAATATGCTAATGGGATTTCAGACTCAAGGTCCTTTCTTGCACATGGTTCTTATTTCTTAGTTAGAATTACCTCACAAAGTAAACTCCATGCCCAAATCAGTTGCAAAGCTATAAGAGTGGTATGTATCTACCTCAAAGGGAGTAATGGGTCCTATTAAAGTATGTGGTATCTAATAGCCCTGAAGAAAGTGTTAAAGGCTTTAGAAAGACATGGGAAAGTGAGATATTAGAACCATGCCTATAAAGGTATAGCTAAAGACTAAAGGTTGCAAAGACATTTTTAAATTAATTTGGTCATCTTGCATTTAAATCATCTGCACCAGGACTCAAAGATATAACCTGAGAACTGGTAGAGCTTAAAAATTAGACTTAATAAGGGGTCCTACATGCACAGAAATCCAATTTCTATCTATATATTAAGGGCTTCAAAAAGTTAAAATCATTTGTGCATAGATGCCAAAGTAAGGAAGGGATATCTATTCTGTTCATTGTTTACTGTGCAGAATTTCCTGAGAAGAGTATTAGAAAACATTAAAATTGGTAACCTATAATTCTTTTTGTTTAAAGATAGATTTTCATGGAGCCAATGGGAGACACTATGGTGGAGTGGATAGAGAGCTGGCCTTAAAGACTTAAAGATTTGAGTTCAAATCCTATCCTATGACACACACTGGGCAAATCAGTTAACTTTTTTTGTAGCTCCAGAACAGTAGGGTCAAAATCACATAGAAAAGGGAGCCAGTAAACCAAATAAAAATCCCTGAGGGTTACATGTTGACTTAGAACACTATATATTAAGATTATCTGTGTTCTATTATATTTTTATTCATTTTGGTAAATATTTCCCATTTATATTTTAATGTTTCTAAATGCGGGCTGGCCATTCATCCCCTCTATTCTAGGCTCTAGGCAACTCTTTTAAAAGTTTAAGTTTCACTGAAAGTGCTAGCCTTCATTAGGAGAGGAACTTTCCTCACTTGGGAGTTTCCTATGCCAATAAAATCACAAGTTCAGTCTCTTTCTTTATCCAGAGAAAATTAAAGACTAGGTCTCCCTGAAAGCTGAAGAATATACTAAAATGATCTCTAAGAACCCCTATAAAATCTTAAAAGTCTCTGATTTGAAAAGCAAGCTGCTGGTGGTTTCCAAGTAGCACTCTTTATTCTAATGAAAAAGTGCGTAACAACCCCTTGAGAGGTGACTGAAAGAAATATTTCAAATGCCAGCCAGGTTAAATACAGATACACAGACAAAAGAGTCAAACCGCTAGGTCCAATAGGACTCCTAAGGAAATTTGTCACTATCAACAAATACAGTATATTTAGTAATAGCCAGTGTAACTTATTAAGGGAGCATACTTTGGCAAACCCTGAGGTCTTTCTCTGGCACAGACTAGCTCTGCCATCAAAAAAAAAATTCATATGCCTTCTCTATTCCCCTCCATATAACTAACTCTCAAAGACTGAAATTACAGATTTGTTATTGGTGTGCCTCAGTGAGGAGAGTATATCCACATCAGGAGTTTCCTATACCCATAAAACCACAGACCTAGACACAAACAAAAACTATTCATAAATCTTAGTCTTCACCTCTGGCTATAGACTTCATGAGAGAAATATATCTGTCCATCTAAATGTTCCTTGGGCTCTAAGCTATTTTTCAATAGTGTTCTTTGAAGCAAACTTTGAAGAAGCAGAGAAATCTCTACTCTACCATAAAAGATAGAGAGGTTTTCATCTCTAATCAAACCATATGGATTTAAAAGCAGAGTAGGTTTTCTTGTGTATTTGATGGTACCTGGAAAATGAATTAATTTATTCATTTAAGATATTGTTCATTAAAGATATACTGCATATTATACCTGTTTTTATTTTGAGAAGTTTGCTTTGAAATTTTTCATTTGACAACTTTTAAACCAGATATAATTGGTTGATTTGTATTTTTGGAAAGAATGTTTTAGCATATACTGCACATTATACCTGTTTTTATTCCAAGGAGTTGGCTTTGAAATTTTACATTTGATAACTTTTAAACCAGATATAATTGGTTAGTTTGTATTTTTGAAAAGAATGTTTTAGTCAACTTGTTTAGGGGAGTGACTTTTAAGCCCTAAAGTTCTACTGGGGTGATGCTTCCAACCTGATTTTACTTTGCCTGTGTAGAGGAAAGTACTAAATGCTCAGATAGCAAAAACCCTCTAGGGCACAGATGACCAATAGAAAAATATTAAAAATAGAACCTGACACAGTTAGCTATCAAAAGTTATTTGTGGGCTATTAGGAGCTTTGGGAGGTGGATTAAGGTGAGCTACTCTGCCCTGGACATCTACTTCCTACATCTGTTTTTCTTACATTGAGTTCTTATTTCACTTCTTTAATATAAAAAAATCCTTTATCAATTTCCTATTATTCAGCAAATAAGGTTCAAACTCATTAGTTTGGCATTCAGAGGATCACAGCTTTAGATCTGAAAATAACTTTCAGGGAACCTGAAGCATAAATTAAAAACTGAGGCACAAAGAATTTAAGATCTTACTCCCAGTATCACACAGTTAATAAGTATCTAAGCTGGAGTTTGAATTCAGGTCACTTCCCAATCTACTCTACTATACTACCTGCATTCAGGATTTTCTATAATCTGGCAATGTTTTCCCTTTCCAGATTTATTTCATACTTATTCCTACTGTAGGATCCAAACTGGATCAATTCATAGTCTTTTCCATTCGTTCAGCACTTTGTTTTATCTTTGGGTTTGCACATATCATACTTTGTACTCTATCCATCCCATCATTTCCTTTTAAAATCCTATCTATCTTTAAAGGCTTGAATTATAGATCATCTCCTCCAGGAAAACTTCTCTCCCTCTTCTGATCAGAAAGGATCTTTTCTTAATATAATCTTGCATATAGTTTGTACACCTCATATGTGGGAGGTTGTTTTTGTAATTTTTCTGCAGCGTATAGTATATTTTTATGTAGTATTCCATCTTTCTTTGAATGTCATTTTCCCCACTTATCTCTGTTGGATTATAAGCTCCAAGAGGAAAATGGACATCTTTATTATTTTGTATCTTCCCCAAATCTTAGTCTTTGCACATAAAGATTATTAAGTACATTTATTTAAAAAAATCATAGGATCATAGAATTAGAAGAAAATTAAAAAACCAAATAGTTCAAACCCTTCATGCTAGAGATGATGAAAACAAGACCTACACAGTAATTTGAACTTAGTACCTTTGGCTCCCAAACCAGTGCCCTCACTAACTTTTTAAATAGCTGCTGTGTACAAAGTTCTGTGCTAACTTCTAAGACAGATACTAGCTTTGATAAGTCAGGATCCCTGCCCTCATGGAGTTTATAATCTAATAAAAGGATAAGGTAGGATTTATTTACATGACAGATGGTCTGGCTTGAAAATCAAAATCTTTGACTCAGATTTTTAATATTGAGTTTTATAGGAGGAAATCTTCCTTTTGTGGGGTGGTTTGTATTAATATCTTTTTCTCATTTCTTTGTCACACAGGGTATTAAAAATTATCTATTAATTATACTTG
The DNA here is from genome assembly GCA_023553655.1 of Myrmecobius fasciatus. NCBI lineage: Eukaryota > Metazoa > Chordata > Mammalia > Dasyuromorphia > Myrmecobiidae > Myrmecobius > Myrmecobius fasciatus. The sequence goes on along the minus strand of JAJPUD010005242.1, from coordinate 82,820 downwards.
CATTTTGTATCATATTAGCTGGAGCCTTCGCCACTGCCTTTTCTAAAGTTTAAATGAGTCACCAGCAGATGGCAGCAGTAAGTAATCAAAGTCCCTTGATGTGGCAGTGCTAAAAAGACATGATATTTTTAAAGAAGAAACAGAAGTTAATTTTCATTACACAAGAAGAAATAAACTGCTGCTCTCCGTGCCTGTAATTACAAAACTGTTTTGTTTTCACTTGTTTCAAGAACATGGGAAGGAAGAAAGTCACTTTGTGTGACATATTTATGAACAAAAGAAAAGGTCATCTGACCCATCAATTGAAAAGAATATCTGTAGGGCTTTAATGAATGTCCAAAAGATACTCAAGTCTATCCTGGATTATTTTCAGAATTTTTAGTCATTTATTTTTCCAAGGGATGGATAGCCCAAATCTGAATTCTCTTATCGTTATCTCCATTTGGGGGGAGGGGGGAATGGTAACGCAGCAGTGTGGAACCATGATATGGTTCTATATATATATATATATTGTTTAGTTTCAACTGTATCCATAATCAGAGAGTTTATAGTTTGAACTATTCCACCTTAATAACTTAGAATGTATTATTTTCTTTTTTTTCAAATGAGGTAGCAATATATTAGGGAGACTAAAGTTTGTCAAAGAATACTTTGGGATTTGGTTTTGGAAATGGATTCCAAAGGTGTCCAGATTCTATTCTAGATAAAATATTGTATTAGCAAGTTAATGTAATTTATTATTTTCAAATGTTTGAGCTCTGTATCAATAAAACCATAAATACCAAAACATATTTCTGAGTAAATATTGTCCTTCAAAGTAGTTCACTTCAGAATTTGCACATTTATTCTAATGAGGCTACAATCACTTAAAATATTTTTGAAGCTCTTAGTTTGGAAATGCCTTCACAGACAGTTGATGTACCTATACAAGAAATTGTACAACCACATTTGCTAGCTGTAATTCCAAAGGCATATTTCTAACATTCAAGAGCTTCAAAACATGAGAATTTGACATCATTGAAAATATTTAAAAGAATGTACCATTTTTCCCTCTTAAGAAAATTCTAAAAGAAGTCTTCTTAAAAATTTTCAAGCACCATTTAAATCATTCAGCCTTTCAACATGATTCCCTTTAAAAGATAGTCATTTAAATGTATAAATTCTAGCAGGTTTCTTAAAATGTTCACTTCATGTAATAATCAGATTTTATAAGCTATTTTAACTTACTACTTTCTGCTGCAGAAAAAAAATGTGATGGGCACATATTGTCTTAACATTTATATATGAGCTTGAAATAGCAAAAAGAAAAAAATTGTTTGCATAAGAACAGTTGATATCTATATTCAAATACTTTAAATTCACATCTTGCTGTAAATTAGAACTGTGATAATAAATTCTTTTGTGTTCTTGCCAGTTTAAATTACACATGTTGATGATCTTCTGTGAAGCCAGAGTTTTAACTTAGAATGCCATGAAAATGATCGAAATATCTTTTTCCTATTTTGTCTGCTTATTCAAGGTGAACTCTTCTTATTTAGATATTATTCAGAACTGTCTATTTGATAGGTGTGGTGGTACAATAGTCTGTTCTTGCATTGTTTATCTTTGCTGTTGCTTTTCCTAAATTGTTGTATGACCACCATCCTTCTACTGCTCCCTTTTCCTCTGTCTGTCTGTCTGTCTGTCTGTCTGTCTGTCTGTCTCTCTCTCTCACAAAATGAATGCATGTTGCTGCTAATGCAAATATATCAAGGTCTTTTCAAAATGATTAAAAGGCTAAATAGCTGCCTATCTACAGTGATCAAATTAACTGTGCAATTGTAAAACTTGTACTTTGTTAAAAACAGAGACTTATTCAGGCACTAAACAATACAGTCTATAATTCTTATAACCTACTAGTATAAAAGTTCTCTTGATTATGATCCCCTCATAACTAGGAAGTTTTTATATATGGGACAAGTGGCAGAAAAAGTACATTCATTTGCACATACAGAATTAAGGAGGAGTCCATCCCAAGATATCATCAGCAATAAAGTGTTTAACAACTAGCTCACAGAGAGAGAAAGAAATTTTTTAGTTTAAAATTCATTATTAACATTTTCTCCATCACTTTCTCAAGTCTGGATAGTGAGAAAATCAATAAAGCAAGCTGTGCTTTATAGTTTGCCTATTTCTGAGGTATAAATTTGTTTACACTGAAAATTTAATAATCACCTCTCACAAGACAGTTCAAACTATCCCCAGCATACCCTTGACATACCTGGCAACTTCCTATTTAAAGTAATTGATGTTGTGAACTAAATACTAAGCTTCGTTGTTTCTACATTGCAGAAAAACCACAGGTGATGTCAGTGATCACCAAATAGCACTATATCCTCAAATCCCAATCAAGCCTAATTATAACTTTACTTATGGCCCAAACAGCTATTTTTAAAAGTAATTTCCATTAGACTACTAATCCACTTTTAACAATTTTGCTGTATAATTGGTAACCAAAAGTATTTTAAAACAATAACAAGAGTTATGAGGAGTTATTAGTGAGTTTGATCAACTTGGGAGTGAAAAGACAAACAGCTTTAAAAATATATTTTAGAAGATTACTCTTTCCCACAAATTTAGATTGAGGTTTGAATGTCATTTTTGAAATAACTTATGTTAATGGAAGGAGAGGCACTCATTGTTCAAATGGTAGATAATCTTGTATTTGTGATTGGAGGAGGGGATTGTGAGTGGGTATCTGGGCATCTAGCTGTAAAGCATCAGAATCTAGTAGGGGAATAACAAAGACAGCTATATATTTTAGTTCCATTTTTTTTTTCTTACTCTACTCTTCAATACTCCCTCTGGTGGAGAATGAAAATATCACTTGAAAAACTAATGAATAGTATTTCCATCCTATTATGAAGTCAATGTCACTATTATAAACTTCTATATTTGTGGGTCAGATCTTTAATAATTTAGAGAAGTTATTTATAAAAGTGTTTTGATTCAAAAGCCTTTCTAAACCAATTCTTTGTGAAATGCAAAAAAATAGTAAAGGAATTATTTTGGTTAAGAAATGAATTTAAATAAAATAGATGATTGGATCAATAAAAATTTGAAAGCATGATTTTTCAGAAATAAGATAATCAAAATAGTTTCACAACCAATAGACAAAAGAGATATTATAATGTTTCTAAAATACTCAAATCCTTTTGAAAAATAATGAAATTACATTCTATAAAATTCTACACCAAATTTTCTTATTCCTAAAATGAGTGAATTAGACTATTTGACTTCTAAGATTCTTTCCAGCTCTAAATGGAGAATATATTATGGACCAAAGATAAATGATACAAATAATTCCATTGTATCATGAACCCCTATGGTATTCTGGTAAAACCTATGGTCCCATTCTTAGAATAATACATTTATTGTGGGGGGCAGAATTAATTCATTATTGAAGTAAACTACATTTCAATTAGTAATTTAGTGAAGATACATAATTTTTCTTATCCAATTTCATGGACCACCTCATCTATCTAAATACCCCTTTTTCTTTGAAGTTCATGGAACCTAAGTTAAGAACTTCTGTTCTACTGTGGCTAGTTGGTTGGTTGTCCTTTGCACTCGAAGAGGACCAAAATGACATCACAATTTTAGTCAAGTTACAGTGTGTCCAGCTGTGACTGATCAACCAATATGAGCTTGGAGTGTTCTGCCACAAGTTGGACACAAATAGTCCCTGTGAACATTTGGGGTGGACTCTCTAATTTTGTGCATCCCACATTTCTTTTAAGCTAATTCAATTCTGCTTTGCTCCTAAAGCACAGAACCTTGTCTGATGAGGGTATGCTGTGCTGGACAGTTCTATGCTAATATCTCCAATGTCATAAAATAGATTCTAATATTCTTAAGAGAGATCTTAGTGTCTGTATCTATTTTTCTGACCACTTTGTGAACACTTGCCCTGTATGAGTTCTCCATAAAATATTTTTTTTTGGCAAACCTACATTTGGCATTTGAACAATGTGGCCAGCCCAACAGAGTTTGCTCTCTACAGAGCACTCTACAATCTACTCTACAGTAGAATTTAAATGCTTGGCAGTTAAGTTTGAGAAAGAACTTCAGTGTCTGGAAGCTTATCCTGCCAGTGATCTTCAAAATCTTCCTAAAACAATTAAATGTAAGTAATTCAGTTTCCTGGTACGTTGTCCAGGTTTCACAGGTATACAACAATGAGGTCAGCACAATGGCTCTGTAGACCTTCATTTTGGTAGTCAGTCTAATACCTCTCTTCCCCCACACTTTCCTAATAGACTATAAAACTGTGCATGCTCTTTAATCTGGCAGTCACTACTGAATCTGTCTTCCAAAGAAATCGTAAAGGAAGGGGAAAGACCCACATGTGCAAAAATGTTTGTAGCAGCTCTTTTTGTGGTGGCAAAGAATTTGGAAATTGAGTGGATGCCCTTCAATTGAGGAATGGCTGAATGAGCTATGGTATATGAATGTAATATAATATTATTGTTCTATAATAAATGATTTCAGGCTGATTTTAGAAAACCCTGGAAAGACTTACATGAACTGATGCTGAGTAAAGTGAACAGAACCAGAAGAAGATTGTACATATTAACAATAAGATTATGTGTTGATCAACTATGGTAGATTTAGCTCTTCTCGGCAATGTATTGATCCAAGATAATTGCAATAGACTTGAGATGGAAAATTATATCTGCATCCAGAGAGAGAACTATGGAGAGAGAATGAGGATTGAAGCATATTATTTTCACTTTTTGGGGGTTTTTTCCTTGTGGTGTTTTTTCTTTTTGTTCTGACTTTTCTTTTACAACATTGCTAATGTGGAAATACGTTCAAAATGATTGCACATATATAATCTGGAGAGGAACAAAATTGGAACTCAAAACCTTACAAAAATGAATGTTGAAAATTATCTTTATATGTAATTGAAAAAATAAAGTAATATTGAAAGATGTTATGAACAAATAAATAAAAAGACCTTCATTGGAGTTCTTTTCCATGTGATATGCACCATCTATTTTGAAGGGGAAAATAATTAACTTTGTTTTAGTCCAATTTTGTTCAATCTAAGATAGCATCTAAACAATTAGGTATATACAAGTAATGTATAGAATAGATGAAAGGTAACTGTAGAGGAAGACATTAGTACCTGAGGATGAGGCAACTCTCCTTGTCAATATCTGATGCTTCTTGCTTCAAAATTCAAATTCACTTCCTCTAGGAAAACTCCCCTGATTCTCCAGAGAAGAAATGACTACTCTATAAATAATGCATAGCTCTCTGACTGTTTAAAATACATTTATCCCATTCTAACTTTTCTTTACTCTTTAATATAAACAATACAAACATTTCAATATACAATACATAAGGGAAGTCTCTCCATTGTAATTTTATTGCATATTGTTGAGATTCTTCTTGAAACAGCCTTCCAGCCTCTTCCATGCAGAAGTAGCATCAAAGGTGCTTTGTTCATGTGCCACTCTATCATTACAATTATATTCATACTTATATATTTTGTAAATCTTAAATAGGCAATTTTAAAAGGCAGAAATAAGGATGAAATTATATTTAACCATAGAATCATAAGGAGCTCCTAAAGTTTAATGAGTGGGTACTAACATACTTTGACTTTTATTGTATGTAATACTGAGATAGTCTTATTCATCAGAGATGTCAGCAATGGCCCACAAAATTCCCAAGTGCTACCTGAACCAGATAAAAAGTAATTGGGAAATGTTTAGCAAAAGAAAAATACAATGCAACATAGATAATGTTAGTGCTCTTTTGTCCATATGCTATCTTCAGCGATCTGTTTCTATTTGCCAGCACTACATTGTCTGATGCCTAAATTGAGTTCCTACTTGCAGAGTATATACCAAGAACTGGACAATGATTATTACTGTCTTACAAACTCAACTAAAGTACTGTATTTAAAACCATTTGACTTCTTTTCTATTCTCTTGGAGAAGAGGATGAGGGTGACTGGGAAAGCAATCTGCTACAGAACAGTGAGAGGAAAGAACTGGAATCAAGGGAACATCTAGTGGAGTTGGCCTTGGGAAAGAAGGGCTGCTTCTTCATTGAAAACCAAAGTGAAGAGGAAATGATGTTCTAAGGAAGAAGGAAGGACAGCAAGTTGTCAATTAATGTTCTTAATATTTTCAGTGAAATATGAGGTGAGCTGAGATTTGGAAGCTGAGAAGAGCATTGAGAGGATACATACAGTAGAAGGCTGGAAAAGATTTGAAGCATTTAAGTGAATGGAATGGAGAAACAATTATGAATGTATAGAACAATTTTCTTGATGACTTGATGTTCCAGTGAAGATCAGATAAAATCAGTTTTAATTTGACCAATCAGCAAAGTTTCATGGATTTCTCCATCTCTGTTCAACAGCATGTAAATAAAGTGAACCATGTAGACAATGGGAAAAAAAAGATTGGGTAGCACAAACTTGAGTTGGTCCATCTTTAGTTGTGGATGTGATAATCCAAAAAGAATTCTTTGGTTAGAGAACTAAAATACCTTGGAGCTATCCCCAGCCTTCCTGGAATGTTACTGTGTCAGGAGACATTCGGGGTGCCACCTTTATTCACATATGGTTAGATTTAAATAGTATGATTTTTTCCTTAACAATATAATAAGTGTTCTTACACATGCCAAGTCACAGATAGGTAGAATGGATCTGAAATTCAGGACCAGGTAGGTGTTCTGTTACTAAGTTAAGGGATCTCTCTTTCCACTATGGCATACTGCTATGTAAGAATATACTGATTTTAAACAACATTATAGTACAACCAAGCAATCATAATTCCCTCATGGAGTTCTGATAATGGTTTTTGAGAGGACAATATGATTTAGTGGAAAGATTACATCATTCCAGTTCTGAAGACCCAAGTTTGGATTCTGACAGAAATTGAAAAGATCTTTAACTTTGTCTCAGACCTTCAATTTCCTCATCTGGACAATGAGGACATTGGACTAGAGGACCTCTCTCCTTCTCTGATTTGATTTTTGAATCAACTGGAATAATTCATTAAAAATCAAAGATAGCTATGTACAGAAACAGAGCAAGGAATGTATGCTGAATCTAGAAAAAGCAAAATCGGCTTTTTAAAATTCGAAGATTATTCATACTTTGTTGAAGAATGAAGAATTTAATATGTCTTGTTAAAGCTCTAGACAATTTTCTTTCTTTCATTTTGACAACATTAAAGGACATGAAATCACTATGTTTTAGAACTCATCTACTGAAGATTTATTTTTTAAATCTGCCTTATACTCTTTGATCAAAACACCTTTAAAGCAACTTTAAAACAATGTTTCAAAGGTCAATTTTTAAATGTTTTTATAGGAGCAGCTAAGTGGCGCAGTGGATAGAGCACCAGCCCTGAAATCAGGAAGACCTGAGTTCAAATCTGTTCTCAGACATTTAACACTTCCTAGCTGTGTGATCCTGGGCAAGTCACTTAACCTTAATTACCTCGGGGAAAAAAATTAAATATTCCTATAGCAAGAATCTATATTTAATTAATTGAATTGGATTTCTTATAACTGTAAAACAGTTGTACATATCTCTTCACAGTTTGTAAAGCACTTACTACATACGTATATGACACTCTGTGAGATAGATAATCCAAGTACTATTATTTCCGTTTTGTAGATAAATAAACCAATGTTCAATGAAAACCACAAGGATAAAAAATGCTAAGTGTAGGATGGGCAAATGGGTTTTTTTACTCCTAATCTCCATGTTTTTTCTAATCTGTGTCATTGCTGCCTATATATACCATTGCAGTTACCATCAATAAAAATTTAAAGAAACATTTGACTAAATTATCCAATAAACTTACTTACTATTTTGAAATTGCTCTATTTTATACCCTAAAAATAAAATTTGGTGAAAACAAAATATATTCATTGCAAACTTGTGAATTGTTTCTATGTCTTATGGAACTCCAATCTGATGAAAATTTTATTTTATGTTAATTTTGATTTCATTGAATCCTGTTGATTTCAAGTGGCCAACAATAGAAACACAGGAAAAAAATAACTGAGAATTTTATGAAACTTTCCAACAAATGTGGGGAAAAAGGAGTATTTTAAAGAAGTATTGTATTTCATGTTCTTGGCTTCAAGATAGGATGCAGAGTAAATTCAGAAAATGGGAATTTGGGGCTTCTGTTGCATTCTGAATTTACAGCTGCTCCAGCCCAGAGTCTAGGACTCAGCCCAGGCCTGAAGCCCAGCTTCTGCCAGACCCAATCCCAGCTGTGTGTGCCATTCTTTGAACTTAACAGCCCAAGATTCAATCCTCAATCATTACCACAATGCACTTCATTAAATGAGATGGCCATCAGGAACGGGTCATGTTTGGCAAGATTAGTTCCGGAATCTTGAAACTCTACTATGGACTCATCATGGAATTCAAATCACCATGAAACTTATCCAAGGATTATACAGTGGGGTGACCACAGTGGAGTTAGACATCTTGGCTGTTAAAACAACTGCAACCTTGACCATCAAACACCCAGATTATCCTATTTTAGCAGCCAGGATTGTTGTTTCTAATTTGCATAAAGAAGCAAGGAAAGTGTTCAGTGATGTGATGGAGGACCTTCATAATTAAATAAATCCTTCTAATGTCAGGCATTCTCCAATAGTGGCAAAATCTACCCTAGATGTAATTTCAGTTAATAAAGATCACCTCAATTCTGCTATTATTTGTGATCAAGATTTCTCTTATAATTACTCTACCTGTAAGATCATAGAATGTTCCTATTGGTTGAAGATCAATGGAAATGTGACAGAATGATGTCTGTGGGGAGAACATTGACACTGTTATTGAAACCTAAAACCTTCCTTCTTTAATGCAGGCTCCAACTATCCCCAGCTTTCTAGTTGCTTCCTTCTGAGGATGAAAGATGATAGTATTGGAGACTTTTTTGATATACTATATATGATATACTGATTTCCAAGTCATCTGATGGCATTGGAGTTCCTGTGAGTTGTATCAGAACTACTGGAAGTTAAATTGCTGGGACAAATGGCCAGTTTAATGACTCACTATGTGAATCAAGGGAGTAACAAGCAGCCAGGGCCATTTGCCATCTACTTGGTACCATGGTTCTTAGACATCTTTGAATTCTTTGATTTAAAGAAAAACATTGGAAAGGAAGAGCAGTGAGCCAGAGATCTTTTCTTTATTCTTTGGATCCCAAATCTCTTCATAAAACATTTGGAAAATAATTAGGACTGCTTCCTTATGTATTCTAATGAATGTCCTGGTCTGGATGTTTGGGGAGAAAAATTTGAGAAATTATATGAAAGTTATTAGAAACAAGATTATGTCTGTAAAGTTGTAAAAGTTCAGTAGCTCTGGTATGCCATTATTGAGTTCCAGATGGAGACAGGGGCCCCTTACATGCTCTTCAAAGACAGCTGTAATTGGAAAAGCAATCAGCAAAACCTGGAGACCATCAAATGCAGCAATTTATGCACAGAAGTAGTAAATTATACTAGTAAAGATGAGGTTGCAGTCTGTAATTTGTTTTCTTTGGCCCTGATTATATTTGTCACATTGGAGCATATATAGGCTTCCAGAAACTGGCTAAGGGTACCAAAGTCATTGTTCACAACTTAAATAAAATTATTGACATCACTATTAACTAGTCCCAGAGGCAAGCTTGTAAAATAAATGCCATTGTCCCATTGGTATTAGAGTGCAGGTTCTAAGTGATGTTTTTATCCTGATGAGATATACTTTTTAGTCTCTAGAGGCCCAGTTGCTAAATAAACAGATGTTTGAAACTATTTATTGTGGTGACTAGGAAGCCAGCTGTAATTTGGCCAAGGAGTATGGCCCATATGAAACATATGAAGGCTCTCCAATTTGCAAAGAAATTCTTCAGTATGATATGTGCAATATCACTCCTATAGAACTGTGGAATTGGAAAGTTCTCAAGAAGATTGCAAAATATAGCATCGGAAACAGATTTCTGCTTGCCCCAATGCCAATTGCCTTTACTCTTCATATTTTAGGGAATAATGAATCCACAGAACCTTATACCAGCAATATTTATACTCAGAGAATCCTGTTGGAAGAATTTCACTTGCTGAAAGATCTGACAAAGCAAGACCTACGGAATGAAGAGATAAAAAACAGATAATTGTATGTAGTGACTCTATTCAGAGTATGCCTGAAATTCCTGAAGACTGAAAGCAGCTATATAAGACTGTGTTGGAAATCTCACAGAAAACTGTTCTCAATATGGCGACTGATCGAGGGATGTTCATTGATCAGAGTCAGTCTTTGAATATCCACATTGCTGAGCCCAGCTAAAGAAAAATCACCAGAATGGGCTTCTATGGTTGGAAGCAGAGTCTGAAGACTAGAATATATTATTTGAGAATAAAACCAGCAGCTAGCCCCATTCAGTTCACTCTGAAGAAGTAAAAACTTAAAGAGAAGGAGATGTTGAAGGATGAAGAAAAGGAGAACACAACAGTCATGGTTTGCTCTTTAGAAAAGAGAGATGAGTGTCTGATGTGTGGATCCTGAAAAGGAAGAATCAGAAGACCAGTACTTCTTTGGAAGCCACACCGTCTCTTTAGGCATAGATAGATTTAGTGAATTTGCTTGAAGAGTTGAAGCTTTGCTGGACTTAGTTAGAAAATGATTAATGTATCTCAAGTATTATTTCAGTGCAATATGAATTGTTTTCTGCTGATGTCTTGAGAGTGAAAAAAAGTAAAAAAGTGAAAAAAAATAAATCATTTTGGATTCAGTGGATGAACAGGAAAGAGAAAGTGGTCATCTGGGGTCCTACCTTCCTTGGGCTCATCTTCTGCAGAGTGGTTGAGATCTCTTTTGAGACTAATATGTTGCTACTAGAGGTAAAGCAGATTGCTGGCTCATGGAAATTGTTGGCATACCTACCTCATCATCAGGAAGCTTGGGTTTCTCTGCCTTATCACTAGTTAGCACTAAAACACCCAAAAATGGCTCTTCTCAATATGTTTTGGATCTTATCACCCTTCTGATTTGCTCCAGGATCCTCATATGGAAAAGGAGCTAACCTATCTGAAATATTTAGCATCTGAATATAAAATCTGAAATAAACATGAGCACTTTCCTCTTAAAAAAGAATTCTAAAATATGTCCAAAAATTAATTTGAAGATGATGAATTTTCAAGATTTCCTATGGATGATTTGTGGATTAATAAAAAATAAAGAAAAGCCACAATTGTATAAGAAGATTTGGCCATGAATTAAAACCAGGATGAAACTTATTCGTTAATACTGATTCATCAGAGAAATAGTAGCTGGGGAGTCAATGGGAAATAAAATAAAGAGAAGCATATTAAGGCTGAAGTTCTAGTCATCATATATAATATTGTATTGATTCTTCTCTGACATAAAGGACTAAACTGGAACCAAGGGTAGTCAAGATGTGAGACTCATTTTTTTCTTACCTAACTTCTCTGACTGTAGTTAAAGGAACTGAGTTTAAAATCAGCCTCTGATAGCTGCCATGGTGTGACCTTGAGTCGAGTCATTTGGCCTTCCTGGGCTTCGCTCTTCCCTAGGCCGTCAGAATTGAACTGGATAGCCTCTGAAGTCCCTTCCAACTCTTAAACTAGCCTCTGATGACTATTTGCAATCCATGGCCACATCTTCTTATCTAGTGTGGCTTTTCTTTATTTTTTTAAATCCATAAATCATCCATGGAAAATCTTTATAACTCATTGGGTTTATCTTCAAACTAGTTGTTGGATATATTTTAGATCGAATAAGCTATGCCCAAACACATTCCCATTTTCCAGCTTAAGATTTCAAATATATTGCTGCCCATGGTTGCCCATGACTCGAAGATCATAAGATTTAAAGTGTAGAAGTTCTACTAAAAGCCTTTTATTTTGTACATGAGAAAAAAGATCTTGAGAAGTGGTGGTATTTGCTCAGGATTATGAAATTATGAAGTAAACAGTTAAATCCACTTCTCTGATTCAATATTGCTTTTTAATTTCAATTCTCTGTTTCTAAAGTTTTTCCAATTATCTTCATTTCACAATAATAGCATTAAAGCTACTAGCTATCCCCCAAAAGAGCCTTAAGGACATTTTCTATCCTTCTTCAATGAGCTTGGTGAGTAGTTCACAGTCTTTATCTATATCCTAACTCCTGTCCACATACTACAATACTTCAACATTCATATCTATGCTCCCTCTGTCCTCTTAACTTCCTAAGTCCTTAATATATTCCCATACCCTTTGTTTCTTCTGTTAGAAAAATTACTCACAAGAGATCACCTTGATCAGTCACAAGTGTTCTATTTCTATGTACATAACCTCTAAATACCATTATCTAATTATTATTTGTGTTATTTCCTTATGTTTGACAACTCCTAATCCTGTTCTTAATTATCATTGTGCCTTCCAATCCTTCCACTGCTCAATTGTTTCCAAGATCATCACTACTACATTATCTACAAACTAATTTTCCTATTCTGATCCCTTGACTAGCTCCATTCTACTCTAGCTACCATGATCAAATAGTTTTTTGACTGTCCTATCACCAATCATGTGAAACATCAACCCTGAATTACTCTCACCATTTACTTCCTTCCTTCACTCTTTTGTATATGCTATTGAACAGAGATGGAAAAATCCATGAAACTGTGCTCATTGATCAAATTACAAACTGATTTTATCTGATTTCCCCTGGACCATCAAGTCAGCAAGAAAATCTTTCTATATCTTCATAATTAATTCTCTATTCCACTCACTTAAACATCTGTTTCAAACCTTTTCATATCTTTTCCAGCCTTCTACTGTATATATCCTCTCACATTATTACCCTTCTCTCAGCTCCCAAATCTTAGCCACCTCATATTTTACTACAAAATTGAGAATATTCACTGAGAATTTTCTGTCCGTCCTTTTTTTCTTAGAGCACATCACTATAATATCTCCCCATCATCTCTTTTTCACTCTGGTTTTCAATGAAGTCCTTCTCCTTCCCAAGGTTAACACCATTAAACTTTTTATCCCAGTTCTTCCCTCTTTCCTTTTCTACAGGAGATTGCTTCCCCAGTCATCCCCACCCTCTTCTCCAAGAGAAAAAGAAAAGAGTCAAATGGTTTTAAATGCAATACTTTAATTGAGTTCATAAGACAGTAATCATATACCAGAGTATACCAGCTTTTAGAATACTCTGCAAGTAAGAACTCAGGAAGCTTTAGGGATCACAATGCAGTGCTAGCAAATGGAAACAGATCTTTGAAGACAGCATGTTGTATTGCTTTTTTATTTTGCTAAACATTTTCCAATTATTTTTTGTCTGGTTCAGGTAGCACTTGGGAGTTTTGTGGGACAAAGTTGATACCTGTGACACATGACTCTTTTATTAAAGCTTCTTAATTACAAAACATAGGTATAGGTAATTTTTCAACATTGACCTTTGCAAAGATTTCTGTTCCAAATTATCCCCTCCTCCCCCCATCCCCTCTCCTAGATGGCAGATAGTCCAATCGATGTTAAATATGATACATGACTTACATACAACATAAGTCTAAATATATCAGTACCCTACTCAATAAACCTTAAGGGATCCATATAGACTCTACTATTAAATATCATTTCATCCTTATCTCTCTGCCTTTTAAAATTGTCTATTTTAAGATTTAATATATATATGTATATATGTATATATACATATATATATATCATTATGAATACAATTGTAATGATGGAATGACACAAATAAGCCCCTCCAGTGCTACTTCTTCAATGGAAGAGGCTGGAAGAATCTCAGTGATGTTTAATGGGTAAATTCAGTCACTAATGCAGTAATTCAGTCACTAATTCTGAAATGATCCCAAGTTTTAACCTTGCTTGAATTTGGCTACCTGCAAAAGAAAGTGGTCCATCCACTAATGGTATCTCCAATTCTATCTCTTCATAATGAATACCTGGCAGATAGCCAGTAGGTGAGGACAAATGTGCATTCTCACTCTATCTTCCCTGAGGTGACACTAATCCCATTTCCTCCTGAAAATGTAAATAAATCAGAATTGTTTCTCCCTTATATGAAAATTGTTTACTCTTGTCTATAAAAAGCCAGGTTCTCTGAATTACAGCTGGCCCACCCAAGGCTTACTGCTTTGACTGATGAATAAAATCTTTTTAACTTTCTCTTCTGCAGTTATCTTATTAATCAAGATAAAGCCTAAAAATTTATTTTAATGGTGCCATGGAGAGACTTCTATTAAATATTGACATTTTGAAAATGGTTTTATTTTATTAACCTATTGATGGAAACCTCTTTGATTCCATAGCAAACATTGGAAGTAGCTTGTCCATTATTTTTGGTCACTCCCTTGACATATCTATGTTCCTGGTTTGACTCCTTCACTATGGTCACCTAGTGAGAGAAAATGCTATAAGGGGGAGATTCTGTTCCTTCTCTTTATGAAGTTAACATGTAGCCCCAAGAAAAAAATCCTTTGGTCTTCAGCCTCAACATCTGTTCTTTCATTTTAAGTGAAGGAGATTAATCTGGAAACTCCAATCTTGTAAGCTTCAAAAGATCCAGAGAGCAAATCTCTAGGACTTGAGTGCATGGTGGGTTTTTCAGTCAGGTCAGCATCAAGCTTGAAGGATTAAAGAGTGATATTCAAAACTCATTTCAGCAATAGTTGAGATGAAGACTAACTCATCTGACAGTAATACTATAGAAATGAACTTTGTGGGACTAATATTATGCAAAAATTGTGTCAGGTCAAATCTTCCCAAATCAGGGTGATAGAAGAGTGCACAGCCATGATACTAGATGGAAATGTTTGTATTTTTGTTCTTGCTCTATTTTTTAAGTAAATATCTCTTTCTAAAAGCTAATCAATTGGGTCACAAATTATGAAGTTTTAAGCTGATGATATACAGGTATAAAAACCCCAAACCCTCAGAGTATTCCTAGAACACTGAAATGGAGATCTTTGTAATCTCACTCAGGAATAATGGTTCAAAGCATGTTTGCTCCATAGCAGTACACAAATATGACTTATAAATAAGCAAATATATGTATATTGGGAAATGATCAAAACATTTTAACAAAAGTGATATCAGAATCAAGGAGATCTTATTTCAAAGCTTACATATATTGGCTATGTAAACCTGAACAAACCATTTAACTCCTTGGTGCCCCTGAGCATCTCCCCTTATACCATAAATTACAGAGAATTATCTTGATGATAGTAGTTCTCCATTCTCAGTGAAATCAAAGATCTAAATTGAATCACAGCAAGTAAAGACTATCTCCTTTTGGTTCTAAGACATCCAACAAACCTATAACTTCAGCATTCCAAAGGGACTTCTTGCTTTAGTTTCAAGACAAGACAAGACAAAGATCAGTGCTGTCAAACACACTACTTAGAATTGGGGATTAGTAGGTGATGGAAAAGACTTGGAGAATAAAAGAGAATGAAAGTTCTGGTTATCACATCATCTTGTATACAACTCTCTTTTTTCCCTTAAGAAATAACCATTTTGTTTGTATCTAATTTTACATTTCATTCCACTTGCCAGCCTTGTGAAAACTCTTGTTAAAAAAAATACCAATTCCATTTCTGAGTAACTAGTTATAAGCAGCAGTACACAGCAAAAGATTTTTAAATTTCATTTTTCATCCATTTTAGATTAGGGTTTAAAAAAAGAAATATCAAGCAGGATAAATTTATAGTCTATATTTAACCCTTTGAAACTATGATTGGGAAATACTGATCAAAGAATATTTTGATCAGAAGCATTTGCCTCTGTCACTGTGTATATATTTATGAATATATGCATGACTTATGAGGCAGCATTGTATTCTAGATGAAGAATTAGACACGTGGTCTTAGGTTCTACTTCTTTTTTTATTAAAACTTTTTATTTGCAAATCATATGTATGGGTAATTCTCCAACATTGACCCTTACAAAGATTTCTGTTACAAATTTTTCTCCCCTAGTCCCCACCCCTCCCCTAGATTTCAGGAAGTCTACTACATGTTAATTGTGTTAAAATACTTGAGGAATCTAATATGTGTATACATATTTTTACAGTTGTCTTGCTGTGCAAGAAAAGTCGGATCTACAAAAAAAAATCTCAGAAGGGAAACATAATGCAAGCAAACATCAATAGAGAGCATGAAAATGTTATGTTGTGGTCCACATTTCATATCCCTCTCTCGGGGTGTATATGGCTTTCTTCACTGAACAATTGGAACTGGTTTGAAACATCTCATTGTTGCAGAGAGCCATGTCCATCAGAATTGATCATCATATAGTATTGTTGTTGCCGTGAATAATGATCTCCTGGTTCTGCTCATTTCACTCAGCATCAATTCATGCAAGTCTCTCCAGGCCTCTCTGAAATCGTCCTGCTGGTCGTTTCTTATAGAACAACAATATTCCATAACATTCATATACCATAATTTGTTCAGCCATTCTCCAATTGATCGGCATCCATTCAGTTTCCAATTTCTAGCCATACAAAAAGGGCTGCCACAAACATTCTTGCACATGTGGGTCCAATTCCTTTCTTTAAGATTTCTTTGGGATATAAGCCCAATAGAAACCCTGCTGGGTCAAAAGGTATGCACAGTTTGACAACTTTTTGAGCATAGCTCCAAATTGCTCTTCAGAATGGCTGGATCCCTTCACAATTCCACCAACAATGCATCAGTGTTCCACTCTTCCCATATCTCCTCCAACATTCGTCATCATTTCCTGTCATTTTAGCCAATCTGACTGGTGTGTAGTGGTACCTTAGAGTTGTCTTAATTTGCATTTCTCAGATCAATAGTGATTTGGAGCATTAGGTTTTACTTCTGACAAAAACTGTCCATGTGGCCCAGTTTTCTAGGCAACTAAAAGTGTCCAAGATGATGCAAGCCTAGAGTTTCTTCTTACAAGAAGAATAGGCTAGTATCAATGAAATAAATCTATTTCCTATCCTCATATTACATATATAAATATATGTGCATTGTATTTTTAAATGTGATTTAATGTTTTTCAGTTAACAAATATCTATTTTTAGCATCTCATTTTGTGGTGGTTAAGAAGTGGGAATCAAAGGGATACCCATCAATTGGGAAATGGCTGAACAAGCTGTGGTTTATGATTGTAATAGAAAATTATTGTGCTATAAAAAGTAAGTAGAATGATTTCAAAAATATTGGAAATATTTACATGAACTAATGCAAAATGAAGTAAGCAGAACCAGGAGAATGCTGTACAAAGTAACAACATTGTTATATGATGAAGAGCTATGAATACTTAACTATTCTCAGCAATACAATAATCCAAGACAATCCCAAAGAACTCATGAAACATGCTTTCCTCCTCCAGAGAAAGAACTAATATTGTCTGGGTACAGACTGAAGCATACTATTTTTCTCTTTCTTTCTTTCTTTCTTTCTTTCTTTCTTTCTTTCTTTCTTTCT
>JAJPUD010005242.1:43515-65306 GCA_023553655.1 Myrmecobius fasciatus | reverse complement strand
TCTTTCTTTCTTTCTTTCTTTCTTTCTTTCTTTCTTTCTTTCTTTCTTTCTTTTTGTTTGAGGTCTGGTACAAAATGATTAATGTGGAAATGTTTTATATGATTGCACTTGTATAACCTATATCAAAGTGCTTTCCATCTTAGGAGAAGGGAGAGGAGAGAGGGAGGCATAGAATTTGGAATTCTAAACTTTAAAAAATGTAAAAAAAAAGTATGAAGAAAAATAAAATATTTTTAAAATAATAAAAAATGTATTTGTTTTTCTTCTTACCACTTTTTGTCCTCCCCCAATAAAAAAGAGAAAAAGACATGTTAGCTTGAAATGTGTGTGGGGGGACATGACCAATGAAGGGATTTCAATGCCTTGACTAGGCATATTTGCAACAAGGATTTTCTTTTTTCTTTTTATTTTTCACTTTTTCAGTTGAGTAGAGGGAAAAGCTGGGAGGGAAAAACAAATATTTCTTAATATAAAAACAGAAAATTAAAATTTAAAAATATATGTATTCTATCTATTGTTGGTAAGAAGAAAGAAGATGCATCAGGAAAACTAGTTACATCACAAAGATCATTTAGTTCAATTTCCTTATTTACAAATCAAGAAACTGAGTCCCACAGGGATTATATAATTCAAACAATACTATTTTTTCAATTTCACTAAAATGAGATGGGTTTTTTCTACTTTTTTTTTTTAAATGGGCAATTTTATGAACAATTAAACAGTGTTTTTCTATCCTCAGCAATTGTCATGGAAAGTAATTTGGAATGTTAGAACTGCATCACAAGGGTGGGGCACATTAAAATTTCAGTGTTTGAGATTTAAAAAAAAAAAAACCACATCTCATCTATTTTCCTAAAGTTTGTGGTCAGAGTAATAGGGAATCTTTCTCCATATTCTCATACTGCATTACTACTTACAGGATAGCTTTTTGAAATAGACCAAATCACCTCTTACATAGCCTTACTGAAAATCTGCTTTATCCAGATTATTTCCCTAGTGGAAAGTCCCTAAGAAATAGCAACCAAAAAAAAAAAAGACCTTCAGCTTGAGGAAGACAATTGATTGAAGGAAAATCATTAAACTTTAGCCTCAAAGAATACTAAGAAGATGCAATACATGTCATTGTATCCTTTATAGCAGGGAAAGGCTAGTCTGTATTCCTCACTTTTAAAATTGGCTGAGACATGGGACCAAAACATTTTCCCCTCACTTTATGTCAAAGTGGCATGTCTGGTATAAAACCATATTTTTTAAATTATTTTATGGCTTTATGGTTAAGTATTCATTATTCACTTTGATTCCATCATAGTTTTGTTTTGTTTTGTTTTTCCAATTGGTAGTCTTCATCGAGCCTCAGTGAAATTCTGAGAAAACATTATTTTTCCCATGCCATAGGTACACTTTTTATCTTCCCAACATCTTTTGTTATTTATTTATTTTTTTCCAGATGCATTCAAAACATTTTTTACATTTATTTTTAAAAATTTTTGAGTTCTAGATTCTGTCCCATATCCCCAACAACAATAAGAAATCACATATGAAGTTATGCAAAATATTTCCATAAAAGTCAAGTTGTAAAAGAAAACATAGATCTCTAATTCTAATGAAAATAAAAAACCCTCAATAAAAATTAAGTTAAAGACACAGAGACAGAGAGACGAGACAGAGAGGGAAAAAAACCCGCTTCAATCTGTATTAAGAAACAATCAGTTTCTCCTCAAGGTATAGATAGGATTTTTCATCATAAATCCTTCAGAGTAGTTGTGGATGATTGTACAAAGTCATTTGTGGCTGGAAAATCTTGAATTAAATTAAATTCCCACAGAATGTCCAGTCAGGACTTACCATGGCACTCAAGGAAGATCTCTGTCCATTCAGTTGTATCTCCAATTCATTCATCCCATCAGAGGTAGTACAAGGATTAAAATACAGGGGTTCCTTAAACCTGGTTTAGGGAACTCATGAATGCCATTCAAAATGGTGTCAACATTGTGCAAGGATTTGCTAAATTCCCTTCACTGAATTGTGCTATCATTGTTTCTGGTCTCATTAGGAGGGTACATAAAAATGAGAGTGTGTCCTGGGGACTGAAGTGACCTTGGAGACAGCACAACACACTGGAAAGAACACTAACTAAAGAATCTAAGGAATTGAATTCAAAGTTTACCTTTGATAATTTTACCCCTGTGAATTTGGGCAATCTATTTAATCTCCCTTGATCTTGGTTTCATCATCTCTAAAAGGAGGATATTGGAATTAATGGCCTTCAGTCTGTTACAATTCTAGATCTTAACTCTGTTCATTTTCACATCTCTAAAATAAAAATAATAATAGTGCCTACCTCCAATGTCATATTGAGAGTCAAATGGGATAATTAGTTGGAAATTGCTTAATACGGTGCCTAGAACATAGCAAACACAATGATGATGAAGATGATGATGACCATGATTACAATAAGGATGTCAGTGTTGATGACGATTTTGATGCTAAGCTCTAGGAGTTCCAGGAGGATCTATTATATATACTCACTTTTAAATGAATGGATTTGTTTCATTTGACTATGCATATTTGTTGCAAAGGTTCTGTTTTTCTCCTTTTTTAGGGGAGAAGAAAGGAGAGAAAATAAAATGCTTGTTAATAAAAAAAAAACTTAACTGGATGGCCATATTCTGTGTCACATAATCAGAATCTCAGAGCAACAAAGAACTTCAGAGACCTTTTAGTCCAACATATACTGAAAAAGTATTCAATATAAATATCTAGGCTTTGCTTGAAATCTAGAATGAGAAAAAAATCTCCCAAAGTAATTCAATTATACATTTTAAAAACTCAGACTAAAGAGTAAATCTACCTCAATCCAACTTCCACCCATAGTTCTGTCTTGTGAAGCCCTCTTTAATGTAATAGTCTTTTAAATCTTTCACATTTCCCAACTTCTCCCTAATATTTCTAATACTTACTTAATATAATTTTTGAGGACTTTCACCACACTGGCTACTCTGCTCTGTACACTCTTTGTACACTATCAATATTTTTCCAAAAATGTGGCAGCCATAATGGAACACAATGTTTTAGATGAGTTGTCTCACACACACACACACACACACACACACACACACACACACACACACACACACACACTAGGAACTATCACTTCCCTAATCCTATACAATTCACTTTTCATAATACAATTTTGCATAAATCTTCTGGCTGTCATAATATAATGGGAAAGCAGTTCAGCAAAACCTCTAGTATTCATCAAATGAATTGTTATTTAACCACATTTTTCCTATCTTTTATTTGTGAAATTGACTTTCAGAATCCATTTTTTAATTTTTGTTAAATTTTCAATAGTATTTTATTTTCCAAACACATAAAAAATAGTCTTCAACATTCACTCTACAACTCTTGTGTCCCAAACTTTTCTCCCTTCCTTTCCATCTCCCCACCTCTCCAAGAAAGCAAACAATCTGACACAGATTAAATATGTGCAATTCCTCCAAACATATTTTCATATTTATCATATCATGCAAGAAAAACCAGACCATTTTTTTCCTCTGCTAATTTTTGTTTCATTAGATTTGGCCCAACGTTCTACCTTTTCTAACTCTTTCTAAGTCTTATCTCTGTCATTCAGCTATCCCTAGCTTTTTGTCATCTGGCTATTTGATAAACATACCATCTATCCTCTTATCTAAATCACTGATATAAATGTTAAAATTGTCTAAAGCTGCACAAAAATCCCTGGGTTGTCCATAACATACTTCTTTCCAATGTCCTACCAGATCATTAATAACTCTTCTTCATTCACTATGTCCTGTTCATAATTCACTGATCTATCTTACTGTCAAGCCTACATCTGTTCATCTTATCTGCAAGAAGAGCACAAGAGACTTTGTAGGGTAAGATAAATCTATAGCATTGGCTCGATTAATTTAATAGTATAAAAACTGGGTCAAAAAAGGACCTGTTCTTGAAGTCTTGCCAGCTCCCAGTGACCACTTTCGTTATAAAGTGTTCACTAACCAGCCACTTATGTTCTATAATTCTGGCAGGAATTGGAGTCAAGCTCACTGGCCTGTGGTTTAGAAATTCTCTCTCTTGAAAATTAGAGCAACAACTTCCTACTTCCAATTCTGCAGTAACTGTCCCATTTCCCATAAGCTTAAACTACTGGTTCTCTCATTACCTTGAGAGGTATTTCTTCTGTGCTAGTTGACTTGTCTTCGTCAAGGAAAGTGAGATGCTCTCTTATTACCACCCTACTTATCTTGGGTTTAAACTCCACATTAGCCCTTCTATTCTGTGTGTTTTTTTCAATCCACATGTTTTCCTCCTTGCAAGAGAAGAGAGAAAAAAGTAAAAGTTATATAGTTTGACCTCCCTCTATCATTTATTGTCATCATTCCATTTACCCCAAGCCACCACTACCCTTATTGCTCTCTTTTTTCCAATACAGAAAAAACTAACCTCAGTCCATTCTGGGCTTTATTTCTCTGTCCGCTATTTTTAAATGACTATACCATGCCTCATTTTAGAATTCTTTTTCTCACATGTAACCCAAACTTCTATTCTGGGCTCTCTTTTCTTTTCTCTCCATGGTCTTTCAGTTGTCTTCCTCATCAGCTTCCGCGGATTCAACCATCATCTCTGTGTAGATGACCACCAGATCTATATATGAAGTCATAGACTCATTCCAGAGATTCTATCGTGCATTAATAATAGTATATTGGTAGACTCGGCATGGAAATGCCATCCACATCCAGAGAAAATTATTATGACTGAATGTGGATTGAAGTATAGCATTTGTTGTTGTTTTTTCTTTCTTATATTTTTCCCTTTTTGGTCTGATTTTTCTTGCAAGATTATAAATATGAAAATATGTTTGGAAGAATTGTAAACATTTAACCTGTGTCAGATTGCTTGCTCTCTTGGGGAAAGGAAGGTGGAAAGGAAGGGAGAAAAGTTTAGAACACAAAGTCTTACAGGAGTGAATGTTGAAGACTATATTTACATGTATTGAAAAAAAAAATTTTAAAAGAAAAATTTAAAAACAATATTTGCCTATTGGGCTGTTAGAACCAGGTATCCTATATACATTTTTAGCTCAGCGTGTTCAGAAGAAACTCATTCTCTTCCCTCTGAAATCCATTCCTGTAAATTTTTCTATCATTATCAAGGTCTTTGTTTTCCTACAGTCACTCAAATTTGTGTCTTTGATGGCATCTTTGATTTCACATTCTGATTCACTCCACACAACTCCAGACAATCAAAACAGGGAAGTATTTATAATATTTTATTTTATGATGCAAGTAGCTGATATCTCCTGATTCCACTTCATTTACAATGTATTTAACTATGACCTTAATATCTGAGCCACTAAAGCACTAAGTTGGGTCTAGAAAGAATAAGGATAAACAGTAGGTCCTCCTGAAGGGACTGAATAGCATAGTGAATAAGGTTTCCAGATGTGAGAAGACTTGAGTTTGAATCTCATTTCTAATTATTTAAACTAAAACTTATTTTCTTCAATTGCAATACTAACAATAATAGCACTTTTCAAATATTATCTCATTTGGTGTTCACAACTCTGAAAGTAGATGTTATTATCACATTTATTTTACAGATGAGAAAACTGAGGCAAACAGAGATTATGTGACATGCTCAGGATCATACACCAAATTAGTAATCTGGATTTGAATTCATGGAAAATAAATAAAATGATGGAATTGAACTAGATGACTTCTGCAGTCCCTTTTACCTCCAGTTTTATGATCCTCTGTAAAATATTTAACAAAGTTTTGATGGTTTTTTTTTTTAATCCAGACTGTAATTTGATAGGTGTGATGAACGCACATTGATAAATCCCTTTTAGGGGTCCAGATCAGTAAACCCACTATTACTCTAGAGTTTTAGTTACCTCCTCCCCCAGAGCATTAAAAGGTTAAATAATTTTCAGAGGGTAACATAGCCAGTACATGCATAGGATGAACTGCAGGATCTGTCCAAGTAATTTATTGTTATTTTATCATATTATAGATGAATGTGTCTATTATGTATCTGTAGCTATAGAAATATTTATTGACATTTTAAAATTCCCAAGTCTTTGCACTAGAGGGCAGTGCAGATTTGCTCACCACAATGTTTTCTAAAGATTTTTAACATTAGGGATCTTTTTTCATTTTTGTTTTCTCTTCCAAAATGACTAAATTTGCTGATTTCATCTACATAATTGTGAAACAAATAATTCAAGACCCTATACATTTCTAATTTATTTTACCAAGTTTTGTTTGTTTTTTCAGTTTTAGGTGGTTTATTTTCATTGCTTCTTGACATTTTTTGTTTGTCAAGTACCCTTCACCAGCCTGGTGCAGCCTGTGGACCCCTTATCAAAATAAATTTTAAATTCATATGATTAAATACATGAGACTACATATAATTAATATCAATGTTGTTGCCCCTTAAATATAATTATCAAAACCTATTTGTCTAATAAAATTCATAGACCCCAGGTTAAGAAACCCTCCCCTAGTAAAACTTAGTTATTTGAGTTTTATCATTTAGTCATATCCTTTTATTTTCATTTTAGATGTGTCAAGGAGTAACTATAAGCAGGCACATAGCATCTTGGACAGCTACTTGGAGCAGTTATATAGAGCACCTGGGCCTGGAGGCAGAAAGTCTTCCTAAAAACAAATCTGGCCTCACATAACTTACTAGCTATGTGACCCTAGGTAAGTTCCTTAACCCTGGTCTGTAAAATGAGCTAGAGAAAGAAATAGCAAACCACTCCAGTATCTTTGCCAAGAAAATCCTAATTAGGGTCACAAAAAGTCAGACACAACTGAAAAAAAAAAACCCTGAACAATAATCTAACATCTTTGACTTAATCCTAAGAAAGAAGCAATATGAAACTGTGACTAAATAGCTGGCTTCTAGCAGGGGGAAGACCCTCATTATCTTAAGCAAATCAGTGAAGTTAGTGGCAGTAAGAATGTTAGAAATCTCCAAAGGAAAAAAAGTGTTATTGTTCCCTACACTAACAGAAAAGTCAGACTTGCTAACATTAAGTGTGAAAGGAACCACAAAACCGTATCAAAAAGTTTCAATTGGATATTTCTTTTAAAAAATAAAACAATGGCATCAATGTGATTTTCTTGTTCCTAAGATTGATAAATATCCATTTTTAATAGATTGCAAATTAGATCACTTTTATACTTTTTCTCAGAGATAATAGGAACATATATATGAAAAGAAATCTACCAAATATAGAGGCCCATGTTCCTTTATTATAGAACCCTTAGTAAAAGTAATATGTGAGTGTGAAAGTAGGTATGACACAACTATGAATGTATGTATAGATGTAAATGTAGCTGTGGAGGAAGATTTTATTGATGCCTTCATAACCTCCCTTATCACACAGAAGGAAAAAAAAGATAGGCAAAACCTATCAACACAGTGATTGCTTCTGGAGCATATGTAACTTTCCATATCAGTAGTCCCCCACCTCTCTATCCAGAATAAAAAAAATATGTTTCATCATCTATCCTCTGCAACCAAAACAGATAATGAAATTAATAAAAGTTTTCATTAACATCCCTGTAGTCGTATTAAATGTACCAAAAGTCTTAAAGCAGTTTAATTCAAGACATATTATATTATTTTTATTTATGCTTACTTTAAACAACTCTTCCTATGTAACTCTGAATTCTTCATAATTGTTGTATATACAGCACAATAATATTCCATTATATTACTATAAATTCTAACTTATATTTAGCAAAAATTATTTGTATGAAAGATCCATTTGGTGTGAAATACAAGCAAAAGAAGAAAAATCAATCAGAGAATATTTGGTACTTATAAATGGGAATTAATTCCAGATACTAGTTTTTTTTCATATTTAATTTGTATTTTTATGGATCTACTTAAAAAATACTAAACTTGAAATATCTAAACATGTTGAAGAAATGGAAGTATGGAGGAAAGAAAAGAAGGAAAAGTACTGAATTATAACTAAGAGGGTAGACCTGGAGCTTCAAGGAAATGAGACTTTGCTTCTTTGGTTATCCAAAAGGATAAGAAAGAAAGATTTCATATTCCATATGTTGGCCAAGTCAAAGATGGAACTAAGAAGTGGCTCTAAAAGTTAAATTATTACTTTAAATTCCCTTATTAAAGTTGATGGCTGATTGTATTATCAGTTACTTATGAAATCTGGCGTTTAGTCTTTGAGGGATTACTATCTTTCACTTTGTTAGGTGAAAACAGAAGCAAATGTTAATGGTTATTAGTTCCTTTTCTGCTAAAAGCTCCAAGGATTAAGCTTCTAAAAACGTCAGCACCCACTCCAAGCCCCCACATCATATTCTGACTAAGAGACAACATAAGAAATATCCAGAATTCCTTCTCAACCTCAGCCCATAATAACAGAAAGAGTACTGATTCCTGCTATATGACCTTAAGTAATAACTATTTCTTTCTCTTGGCATTAGTTGAGAAGCAGTCTGGTAGTGAATAAGATATTGGTCAGAAAAACCTGGGTTCAAATAATGCTACAGAAACTTACTTGCTAGGTGACCCTGAACTTTACCTTATGCCTCTCTGTGCCTCAAATTTTTCATGTTTATAAATGTGAAAATGTGTGGAAAGCTAGACTTTCCTGCTGGGCAGAATCATTTTCAATTTCCAGTTATTTCCCCTCCAGACACTCTCTCAAATGAGGCCTTTGCCTCCTATTTTATAGAGAAAAAAAATGAGGTTATTCTCTGTGAGCTCCCTATTCTCCCCTCTTCCTCATCTCATATCACTCAAATGCTTTCTGCCATCATCTTCTCCTTCATCCCTGTCTTCCACAAAGAAAAAGTCTTACCAAAGGGTAGAGTTTGTCAAAGTCTTTCTCCAGCAAAAGCAATCTCATTCCATCCCATCTTCATCAACAAATGGCTGCCTCTGTCATCTTCACCCTTATTTTCAGTTTTCCCCAGTCTATTAGATCCTTCCCTACTGCCATTGAACATGCTTTTGTTTCTCCTCATCATAAAAATTTTCTCACATCACCCTTCCATCTCTGCGAACTATAGACCTATATCTCTTCTCCTGTGGCTAAACTCCTTGAAAACTCTGTCTACAATAGGTGCCTCCATTTTCTCTTTTCTTAACCCTTAAAATCTAGTTCCTGATCTAATCATTCCAACAAAACTATTCTCTCCAGTTACCATTGAACTCTTAATTTCCAAACTCATGGTCTTTTCTCAGTTCTCATCTTCCTTGATCTCTCTGCTGGTTTTGACATTGTTGATCACTCTTTGGTTTTCAGAATAAGTTCTCCTCTTATCTATCAGATCATTCTTTCTCAGTTTCCTTAGAAGAATCCTTGTCCAGGTCATGCTATGAAACCACAGGTTTCCCACAGAGTTCTGTCCTAAGCTCTCTTCTCTTCTCCCTCCATACTACTTCACTTGATTATCTCATCAGCTCCCATGGGTTTTAATTCCAATCAATAGGTTGATGATTCTCAAATCTACCTATCCTGCCCTAATCTCTCTACTGACCTTGAATTTTCCATCTCCAGTTGATTTTCAAACGTCTCCACTGGATTTCCAGTAAACATCTTAATTCATCATACACAAAACTAAATTCGCTATCTTTTCTCAAAACCCTCCCTCTTCTTTATAACTTTCTAATTACTACTCAGGGCACCTCCATTATCCTAGTTCCTCGGGCTCACAAGTTAGGTATCATTCTGTACTTCAAACTATCTCTCACTTCCTTATATCCAATCTGTTGCCAAAGCCTTTTGCTTTGTTGCACCATCTTTGCAATATCTCTCAAATACTCTCATATCTCTTCTCAGATACTGCTATCAAACTGGTGCAAACTCTCATCAACTCATCCTTGGACTAATACAATAGCCCATCATTGGGTCTATCTGCCTTATCTTTCCCCCTATAATCCATCCTTCATTTACCACTAACATGGTTTTCCTAAAACACAGTTCCAGCCATCACTTCCCCAACCAAGTCAATAAATTCCAGTGGCTTCCTATCACTTCCAGAATCAAAAATAAAAGCTTCCATTGGGCATCCAAAGCATTTCATTACTTATAGGGCTTACCTTTCTCTTTCTTTTTATACTTTCCTCTTCAATGCACTGGCACTGGCCTCTTGCTGTTCCTCAAACAAGACACTTCATCTCTTGTTTCTGGGCATTTTCTCTGACCTTAATCCTCTCAATCTGGAGTATTTTTACCTTCCTCATCTCCACCTACTGACTTTACTGGTTTACTTCAAATGCCAACTAAAATCCCATCTTCTACCTTGTACTTTCCCCAATTCTTCTTGAAATTATAATACTTTCCCACTTTTTTCTAAATTTTCCCTGTATATAGTTTGTTGGCATATGTGTTTTCTTGTTGTTTCTTCTATTAGCTTGTGAGTTCCTTGAAGGGAAGAACTATCTTTTGCTTCTTTTTGAATCCCTAATACTTAGCACAATGCCTGGAACAGCACAGTAACTTAATAAATATTTGTTGACTAACTCTAAAATCATTTATTAGTCATTTTCTGTGAGTTAAAGAGAAACAAATTTAAAAAGATAAAAATAAAGACAGTTCCTTACCTCAGGGAGCTTAGATTCAATAGAAGGAGATAGCACATTAGGGGTTAATGGTCAGGGAAGGGTTTTTGGTTTGGAAAATTATATTAATGGTGAAAAGGGCTGTAGGGACAGTAATGATAGAGTTAATTTATTCATGGTCTCAGAATTTGAGATTGGGGATCATAGAGATTCCAAGATATGCTTGTAGCAGCAAGAAAAATAGTAAGAAGATGGCCAAGAAACAGGGAGCAAAATGAAATATAGTTGTGTCCTCCTTGAAGTAGTAAGCCAGATCAAGCAGTCATCAATGAGGACAATGGATATAAAGTTAGAAGTTAAGTTGTCATGGCAAAGAGATATGAGTAATTTATATACATCAGTAGAGTATGGACTGCTCCCTACATAGATTAAATCATAGATATGGATCCAGACACAATTCTAACCAATTTCAACATTCATCTTACTAATTTATTCTTACACAATTGTGAGCAATTCACATCATTAACCTTAAACACCACATAAATGTGAATGGCTTATTAACATTATTATAGCCTACAATTAGTAAACAGAATATTTTGCTCTTGTAAGTGGATTTTGGTGTTCTGGAAGGGGCAATGGATTTAAAGCAGAAGACTTGGATTCAAGTCCAAATCCTGTCACTTCCTCTATAGAAGTATAGAATTAAATTACCTCATGGTAATTCCTCTATAGAAGTATAGAATTAAATTGCCTCAAGGTTTCATTCCAGCTGTAATCAATGATCCTAGGAACTATTTCAAAAGAAGCTATAAAAGCAAAGCTTGGCAACTGTTCTGAAAGGATATTCAAAAGTCATGAGAAATAATTGATAAGAGTACAAAATGATCTTGGGGAAATTTTAGAAGACTGAATTGATAACCTGTCAAAATAGCAAAACTATTCACTACTCCTTAATTATATGGGCAAATTACATTGCCTTAAGTGTTTGATTTACAACCAAATTGTTGTAGGATTCTTGGAAAACTTAAGGTTTTGAAGTGTCTCCTTATCACTTATATTAGTCTTATAGTTACCATGTAACTCATGGGAGGTTGACATTAACTAGAATTATAACATCATTAAAGC
Organism: Myrmecobius fasciatus; assembly: GCA_023553655.1. NCBI lineage: Eukaryota > Metazoa > Chordata > Mammalia > Dasyuromorphia > Myrmecobiidae > Myrmecobius > Myrmecobius fasciatus. The sequence continues at coordinate 53,603 of JAJPUD010005242.1, read as the reverse complement.
CATTATTTAGGTAAGGTCAGGTTAAGCAAATATGAACTTGTCACAACTATACAAGTAGTCATTAAAGAGAGTTCATTGCATGTGTTGCAAGTAAACATGACCAATTTTTTTGCTAAAGCAGCTTACAGTATATTAGAAGAAATAAAACATCTGCCATTTACATATGTGTCAATAGCTATTATACAAAATAGAACATGGTAAGTGTACAAGAGAATTACAAAGTCTTAAGGAAATTAGAAAAAAAAATCAATTCCATCCAAGGGAATCAGGTATGACTTATGAAGGCGGCATTTCAATTTCAGCCAGCTCCAAAATTTTTGCAATGAATTGGAAAAGGCAGATCTAAAAAAAAAAAAGAAAGGAGAAAAGGAAAGAGAAAAGAAGGAAAGGTCTTATGGCTTTCCACTTGACTAAGCCTGGGAAACATTTACTATAAACTCCAAGGCAAGTTAGAAATCTCAAATGTGTTTTCAGTGTAAAAATGAGAAAAGGTCTTATTCCTTTCAGTCTCCCTATATAAATTCCTTTCTTCCTTCTTCCACTTTGAAATGAAACTAACAATAAAAGGTCACAATATTCTATAGTGGGTATTGTAAAGCAGTCACATTGATTGATTCTATCCAAGCAAAATAGTGTGTCTATTGTCTTTAAGTTTATTTTAGGACAAAGATATTTGAATGTACTGTTGGGCAATGCCTAATATATTATGCAGCCCTGCTCAACTAGATTAAGGAATCCAAAACCTAAATGGCATTCCCTCCCTTTTCGAAGAAACAAGTGCCTTGGAACATGCCTACTTTCAGCAGTACTGAGAAGTCAGTTTGACTAGAAATGGAAGATGGGGGTTGGGCTTGGAGAGTCAAGTATGATCTGACTGGCAAAGGTGATCTGATCCTAGTCCTCCAGTGCCTAGTGAAAGTAAACTGGGTTTCAACAAGTAATTGGTCAAAAAAAAAAAGATCAGGCAGTTCCCAAGAAAAGAAAGATAAGCCATCAAAAACCACATAAAAGAATGCTTCAAATCATTAATAAAAAGAAGAAATGCAAATAAAGATAATTCTGAGATCCCACCTCACATTTCTAAAATTTACCCAAAAAAGGAACAAAAAAAGAAAAATGGCAGTTATTGGAGAAGCTATGGGAGGAATTTTTTTTTCCATTGCTGCATTACTATACTACTATATTTTACAAGTGAAATTGACAGGCACTGGCAACAAGTTGGAAATAGAGATGTGCAAAAATATTTGTGGCAGTTCTTTTTGTAGTGGCAAGAAACTGGAAACTGAGTGGGTGCCCATCAGTTGGAGAATGGCTGAATAAGTTATGGTATATGGCTGTTGTGAAATATTATTGTTCTATAAGAAATGATCAGGAGGATGATTTTAGAGAGTGCTGGAGAGACTTACATGAACTGATGCTGAGTGAAATGAGCAGAACCAGGAGATCATTGTACACGGCAATATCAATATTATACGATGATCAGTTCTGATGAACGTGACTCTTTCCAATTATGAGATGATTGAGGCCAATTTCAATGATCTTGTGATGAAGAAAGCCATTTGCACCCAGAGAGAAGACTGTGGGAACTGAATATGGGATCACAACATAGCATTCTAGCTTTTTTTGTTGTAGTTCGTTTGCATTTTGTTTTCTTACTCTTTTACTTTCCTTTTTGTTTTTATTTTTCTTGTGCAGCAAGAAAATTGTATAAATATGCTTACACATATTGGATTTAACATATATTTTAACATGTATAACATATATTGGATTTCTTGCCATCTATGGGAAGGGGTGGGAGGAAGGAGGAGAAAATCTGAAGCACGAGGCTACGTAAGAGTCAATGTTGTCAAATGATCCATGCATATGTTTTGAAAATAAAAAGCTTTAAAAATGAATATGCTCCTTCTCTCTTCTGACTCTGCTGCTACCTTGATACAAACCTCTGTTGTATCAGGATTATTAAAATAGCCTATTGCTCAGTCTTTATGACATAAGTCTCTTCCCATTTCAGTTCATCCTACCAAAGTGACCTTCCTAAAGAGCAAGTGTGACATTGCCACTATCTATTCAGTAAATTCCAGTGCCTAGCTATTATCTCCAAAAGCAAATATAATATTCTACTTTTCATTTTAAGTCTTTCATAACCTGTTCTCCCACCTCCAACTTTCCAGTCTTCTTCCACTTTACATACCCCCTGCCATGTTCTCTTAGAACCAATGATATTGACCTCCTTGATGTTCCTTCATGAGACATTCCATCTCCCACATTTTCTCCAGCTCTCCACCATGCAAAGAATACTCTCATCCTCATCTCTACCTCCTGGTTCCACTGACTTCCTTCAGGTCCCAGATTAAATTCCACCTTCTATAGGAAGTTTTTTTTTTAATCTCTCTTAATCCCAATGCTTACTTCTTATAGCTTATTTCCAATTTATCTTACATATAGCTTGTTTGTAAATAGTTTTTTTCATGTTGTCTCCTTCATTACATTGTGAATTTCTTGAGAAAAGGATGGTCTTTTGCCTTTCTTTGTATTCCTAACAATTAGTATAATGCCTGGAATGTAGGTAGCAATGGAAAGTTGCCTACAGCACTCAGAAGTTACATAATTTTCCAAGGGTCACACAGCTAGTATATATGTTAAGAACTTCCTAACTCCAGCAACAATTCTCTATCCACTACACCATGCTGCCTCTGAGAACATGGGGAATTTTAATGATAATTTTTGTAAAAAGAGGTGTCGTGTATGGCTCCCAAAGAGGCAAGAATAGATATTTCTACCATCTCCTCTCTACCCTTTTTTAGGAGAATCATGAGGTTGGGACCACTTTAATCTCCTTGGAAAGAGAGTGGGTTGTGAGCAAGGATAATATATATCAGCTCCTTTAAATATTATTGGTCAGGGGGATGTAACTTTAAGGTTCAAGCCAAACTCTTGCTCACAATTAATAGACAAAGAAGAAACTTTATCCAAAGTCTGATTGTCTTAACACACATAGCAAATAGCACAGAAATACATTTATCCAAAAGAACAGAAATCTGAGAAATTATGCATAAGAGAATATATATTAGAAGATACATATTGAATGCACCATGCTAAGCATTGGGAATACAAAGAAAAGCAGAAGACATCCATTGCTCTTAAGGAGCTCACAATCTAATAGGGAGGAAATATAAAAATAACTATATTCAAACAAGCTATACACAGGATAAATTGAAAATAATTAGCAGAGGGAAGGCATTATAATTAAGAGGAATTGGTCAAGGTTTCCTTTAAAAAGTGGGGTTTTAGCTAGAAGTCCCAGACAGAAGCTCTCCAAGCATTTATAAAGCTCCACCTACTATGTGCCAGAGACTCAGTCACTGTTCACAATGGCTTTTCCTGTGACCATGATACCTGGACTCATTTCTGAAGTTTAGATCAGATATCTTGAAAATAGTAGATCCTTGAGTTATAAAGAAACCACCAGAAAACTGGAGTTTACTTCCAATTAGAAAAAGAAGATATTTAGTAAGGATGAGACCTAATTTCTATTAGCAAGAACTAAGATAAATCATTTCATCTCTCCTGATCTCAGTTTCTTAATGTATTAAAATTATGTGATTATATGAATAATTTCAAGTTCTTTATCTTATTAGAAGATAATTGATCAAAAGTATAATTTGCAATTCTTCTAGTAGTCTTATTAAGGTAAATCCCCATTTAGACAAGAAAGCTGCAAAGAACTTAATTTAGCTTTTTTTGTTGTTATTGTTCCTTTTCCTCTAATCAAGTGATAAACTATTGGACTAAATAAAGAGTTCACCTCAGCATCAAGTCAACATGGACTCGTCTTGCCCCTGACACATATTGGTTATGTGATCTGGGAAACCATTTAACTTCTCAGTGCTCTACACAGCTCTCTATATAAATTGCACAAAATGCATTAACTTAAATTGGTAGTAAATAAGTGCCTACTATGTGCCTGACACCATGCACTTAGCACTATGTTAAGACAGAATACAAATAAGAAAACAAAAGACAATCTTAACCCTTAAACAATTCATAATCTTCTAGGGGATGAAAATACACAAGTAGAAGATGAAAAGCTGAAAAAAAGGACAAAGACTGTCATCAAGTACATGTGGTTAGGTGCAGATTGGAGGAAAATGCTGATGAAGTTTATTTTTTCTCAGTAACTTTTCATTTTTCCAATCACATGTAAAGACTGCATTCAATATTCATTTTTGTAAGATTTTAGTTCCAAATTTTTCTCCTTCCCTCCTCTACTTGTCCTTTCCCCAAGACAGCAAACAATCTGATATAGCTTATACATATACAATCATTTTAAAGATAATTCCATATTTGTCATGTTGTAAAAGAAAAATCAGAACAAAATGTAAAAAAAAAGAAAAAAAAGAAGAAGAAAGAAAGAAAGAAAGAATGAAAGAAAGAAAGAAAGAAAGAAAGAAAGAAAGAAAGAAAGAAAGAAAGAAAGAAAGAAAGAAAGAAAGAAAAAAAAAGAAAGAAAGAAAGAAAGAAAGACCAAACAAAAAAGAGTGAAACTAGTATGTTTGATCTGCATTCATTCTCTACAATTCTCCCTCCGGATGCAAATGAGCATTTTCCAGCCCAAGCCTATTGGAATTGTTTTGGATCACTGCATTGCTGAGAAGATCTAAGCCCATCACAGTTTGTCATCATACAATCTTGTTGATGTATACAGTTTTTTACTGGTTCTGCTTGATTCACACCAAATCAATTCATGTAAATCTTTCTAGGCTTTTCTGAAATCAGACTGCTCATCATTTCTTATGGAACATAATTTTCCATTATATTCATATACCACAATTTATTCAGCCTTTCCCAATTGATGGGCATACACTCATTTTCCAATTCCTTGACACTATGACAAGAGCTGCTACAGACATTTTTGCACGTGTAGATTTTTTCCCTCTTTTATAATTTCTTTGGGATACAGACCCAGGGTATATTCATAGTTTTATAGCATAGTTCCAAATTGTTCTTCAAAATAGTTGGATCATTTCACAACTCCACCAAGAATGCATTAGACCCAGTTTTCCCGCATTCCCTCCAACATTTATTATTATCTTTTTGCATCATCTTAGTCATTCTGATAGGTATGAAGTGGTATCTCAGAGTACTTTTAATTTGCATTTCTCTCATTAATAGTGTTTTAGAACATTTTTTCATATGATTTAAATGGCTTTAATTTTTTCACTGAAAATTGTCTGTTGATATCCTTTGATTATTTATCAGTTTGGGGAATGACTTATATTGCTAAAAATTTGACTCCATTCTCTATATACTTTAGAAATTTCTCTTAATCAGAAATACTAATTGTAAAACTTACTTTCCAACACTGGTCTTATAAAAATAAATGTTGAAAACTATCTTTATATGTATTTAGAAAATTATATGCTATTGAAAATTAAAAATAAGTAAAAACTAAATTTTTAAAATTACTTTTCAGCTTTATGCTTCCCTTCTAATCTTAACTGCATGATTTTGTTTGTGCAAAAATTTTTTAATTTAATGTAATGATGATACAGTTTAAACCAGGCAGAACATCTGATAGAAAATGAAAAGTTACTTTGAAAATTCTGGGTCTTTTAGAAAGAGAGGCTTTAGGGAGAGTCTATTATTCTGCCAAAGAGAGGATGGAGGAAGTTTCCTCCCTTTGGAGTTTCCTAGAGTGGATTCATAGGTCTATTTCCTTTCTATTCCTACAATTATTAGGGTAGTTAATTATGCCATCCAGGCTATGGGTCTCAGTTTCCATCTTGACACCATGAGCAGTTGACTTTTCCTATTCCACAAAATTTTGATTATTATGTATAAAGATTTCATGGCACTTTTTTCTATATATTTTTCTACTATAGCTTCTGAGTCCACAAGAAGTAGGACAAGGTCCCAGCTAATGCTTCCTATACATGATATGGTTTGTTTGCTCATTTTCTTGATGTAAGAAAAGCAGTATTCCTTAAAGTAAGAGCAGTGTTAGAAAATAATGTACAAAGGCTAAGTAAGGATCTCAATTATTTCCTTTAAATGTAAGAGAGTACGTATTTAGCTTTCTAGGCACTCTTAAAAAAGAAAAGTAATCACAGTTGTTGGAAATCATTCTTGGATTGAAAAATAATTAGGAATAGAAAATTGTGGAAAGATGAAAGAATAAAGCAGGAAATTACCTATTTCTCTCAAAGTCCCTTTGAAATAACTTACAATAATGCCTTAAAGTGAATTTTAGAGTGGCAGAAATAATAGAGTCATATAGTAGCCCAATCCAAGATAATTTGGGAGAACATTAGAAAAGATCTCACCTATCAGGGTGGTGGGTTGGCCCACAGTTACACACAGACATTTCATCCCAAACAGTAAAGTTTAAGGGCAACTATGTCTGTGGTGGTTATGACTTTGAGAACTTTTCCCCCTACAGATGTTGGGAAAGCAGGGCCAGTGTTCATTGACTGGTTGGTGCCAGGTTAAGCCTACAGGTGAGAAAGGGTGAGCATTCTATCCTATTCCTGGATAGAAAGGAGTAGTTTTGATCACTTGCAGAAAAGCAGAGTAGCTAGTTTTGGTTCCAGCGGGCAGGAGGATGAATGGATTCTTGTGGCTGGAGAAGACTATAGACTGATGGTAAGTTTCTGCAATCTTGGGGAGTCGGAATATTTTTGTAGTAGTAATAGTAGCAGTAATGCAGGGGTCTCTGATTGGGGTTCATGGGTGGAGAGGAGTATTTGAGGTCACTCATAAACCAAGGCATAAGCCAAAATAACAGTGGCCACATGTGGCCTTATACCATAGCATAATAAAATAATCAAAAAGTCAAAAATCCCAAGATGGACCTCTGAAAAGAACAACAGGAAAAATCTGAAACCTGTGATATTATCCCCAATATCCCAGGAGCAGAACAAAACTCTAATATAAATTTAATAGCTAAGAAATTGATCACTTTTAAGAATGAGTAAACAACAGTAAAAGAAAGTGACCATAGAGTATTACTATGGTGACAGAGAAGATCAAGGTTCAAACTCAGAAGACAATGAAGTCAAGATAGTTACTTGTAAAGCTTCAGAGAAAAATGTAAAATTGTCACAATTCTAAAAAAACCTTTTAGAAGAATTTTTTAAAAGACTTTAAAAATCAAATAAGAGTTAGTGGGAAAATGGGAAAATAATAAAAGTAGTACAAGAAAATCATGAAAAGTTAAACAACCAACTGGGAAAAGAGATTCAAAAACTTACCAAAAACATCATCCCTTAAAAATTGCAAATATGCAAGGGGAAGTCATTAACTTTATAAAACATCAAGAAATGAAAAAACAAAATCAAAAGAATGAAAATATAAAAAAAACATGAAATAATATCTCATTGGAAAGGTCAGTTGACCTTGTAAACATATTGAGAAAAAATAATATTAGAATTAGTGGCTACCTGAAAGTCATGATTAAAAAGTCATGATTGTACTTCAAGAAATTATTAAGGAAAATTGCCCTGAAGTTTTAAAACTGGAGAATAAAATAGTAATTGAAAAAGTCACTTATCACCACCTGAAAGGGATACCAAAATGAAAACTCACAGGAATATTATAGCTAAATGTCAAAACTCCAAGTCAAGAAGAAAACATTACAAGCAATTTGAAAGAAAGAATTCAAATATTATGAAGTGACAGTCAGGATAAAACAAGATTTAGCAGCTTCTACATAAAGGACACTGAAGGACATAAAATATGATATTCCAAAGAGCAAAGAAGCCCGGTTTGCAACCTAGAATAATTTGTCCAGGATAACTGGATATAATTCTACAATGGAAAAAGAGATATTTAATGAATTAAAAGACTTTCAGACATTATTAGAGAAAAACCAGAACTCAATAAAAATTTGATTTTAATTACAAGAATCAAGAGAAGCTTAAAAATGTAAACATGAATGACTTTAATAAGGTCAAATTTTTTACTGTATTAAATGAAAAAAATGATATTTGTAACTCAATAATGGTAACATTATTAAGGTAGTTCAAAAAGCATACATTAATAGAGAGTGTGAGTTTAAGTAGATTACATTGGGATGGTGCTTCAAAATTAAATTGGATAGGAAGAGATCAAAATGGAGCAAATGCAAAATGGATAAAATGGAGCATCATACAAAGGAGACATGGATTTGCAGTGGAGGGAAGGATAGAGTAGAAGACAGGAATCATGGGAATTTCATTTTCAGTGAAATTTGGTGAAAAAAGAACGGCATTTATCTAACTGGATATAAAAGTTTTCTTAACTTAGAAATAGAAGAACAAAGAGATAAGATAAAATAAGGAATCTTAGCAAGGTGTATGATTTGGAAGGCAGTGGTCAAAAATAAGTAAGACATTTGAAAAGGGATGGGGTAAAGAAAAAAGAAATAAGGAGGAAATAAGATAGAAAGAAATATCCAATGTGATGGGATGAATTCACCCATAAAATGGAAAAGAAAAGTAGAATGAATCAAAAAACAGAACCCAACAATACCTTGTTTATAAGAAACACATTTAAAAATGATAGGCACTTGTAGAGTAAAATAAAGGATTGGATATATTTTATTATTTAAGATTTTATTATTTATTATGCTTCAACTTAGGTTTAAAAAAAAGAAGCAGGGTTAGCAATCATGATCTCAGACGAAGCTGAAATTAAAATAGATTTACTTAAAAGAGATAAGCAGGGAAACAACATTATGTTAAAAGTTACCAAGATTTCCTGGGGGCGGAGCCAAGATGGCAGAGTGAAAAGATGACTCTCTGCGTCCTCCTCCGATCTTCTCTCAAATCAACAATAAAATAAGCCTCTGAACTGATCTTCAAGTCAACGAACTCAGAAATATTTGGACACTGCTTGCTGATATCTCTGAAGAACTTCACATCAGGTTTGTCTAACTCAGACAGAAAGATCAACAGAGGATTCCTGTGTAGGCCGGAAGTGAGGGTGGGACTCAGCTTAGCTCATCATGGCAGAAATTCCAAACTCCAAACTCCAAATTCCAAACACCTGGAGTTTATCTGAGGCACTTGGGACACTCTGCCCTGATTGGGGGCAGGTGTTCTGGCAGACTTGCCTTATTTAAGGAGTAATTCAGTCTTAGTCCTAGCCCCCACCAGCCCAGCACCTTAAGTTAATTCACCAAAGTGCCCCAGGGCAAAGATCTTCAGCTGCCATTTCAGCCGCCATTTTTTCCCTACCTTAAAGAGATATCCACGCTGTCTAAAAAGAAAAAAAAAAAATGAAGACGCAAAAGAGAGCTCTCACCATAGACAGCTTTTATCGAGAAAAAGAAGGGATGATCCCAGATCCTGAAGTTCCTTTGGACAAAATTCCAGAAAAAGGTATTAAGGACCATCACTGGTCACTTTTTCAAAAGGCCTTTCTGGAAGATTGCATAAAGAACCTCAAAAGAGAGCTGGAGGATAAATGGGAAAATAAACTGAAGTCAGTGCAAGAAGGATATGATGCATTGCAAAAGAGATATGAAAAAGACACCAATTTATTGAAAAATAAAATTAGTGAAGTGGAAAAAGAGTGCAATGAACAAAAAATTTCAATTGGCCAGTTACAAGAGAAGCTTAAAAAGGTTACTGAAGAAAACAACACTTTAAAAATAAGAATTGAACAAATGCAAGTGAATGACTCACTAAGACTTGAAGAATCAGTCAAACAAAAACAAAAAAAAATGAAAAATTAGTAGAAAATATGAAACATCTCCTAGGAAAAACAACTGATTTGGAAAATAGATCTAGGAGAGACAATCTAAGGATTATTGTACTTCCTGAAAGCCATGCTGAAAAAAAAGAATCTAAACATTATTTTCCAGGAAATCCTGAAAGAAAACTGCCCTGAGATTGTAGAATCAGAAGGCAAAATCACCATTGAAAGAATTCACCGATCACCTCCTGAAAGAGACCCCAAAATTAAAACCCCAAGGAATATTGCGGCTAAATTTCAGGACTATAGCACCAAGGAAAAGATTCTGCTAGCAGCTAGAAAGAAACAATTCAAGTACCGAGGATCAATAATTAGAATCACACACAATCTGTCAGCCTCCACATTGAAGGATC
>JAJPUD010005242.1:0-33515 GCA_023553655.1 Myrmecobius fasciatus | reverse complement strand
CTATACGATGATCAATTTTGATGGACATGGTTCTCTTCAACAATGATGTGATTCAAACCAGTTGTTCAGCGATGAAGATAGTCATATACATCCAGAGAGAGGCCTGTGGGAATTGAGAGTGAACCACAACACAGCATTTTAATGCTTTCTGTGAATATTTCCATGCATTTTGTTTTCCTTCTTAGGTTGTTTTTTTCCTCTTCTCTTTCTAGATCTGATGTTTCTTGTGCAGTAAGATAACTGTATAGATATGTATACATGTATTGTATTTGTCATATAATTTATCCTATTTAGCATGTATTAGATTACCTGTCATCTAGGGTGGGGGTGGGGGGAAGGAGGGGAAAAGCTTGGGAAAAAAAAACATTTGATAAAATCCAACATCCATTCTTACTAAAAACACTGGAGAGTATAGGAATAAATGGACTTTTACTTAAAATTATCAGTAGCCTCTATTTAAAATCATCAGCAAGCATCATATGTAATGGGGAAAAACTAGAACCATTCCCAATAAGATCAGGAGTGAAACAAGGTTGCCCACTATCTCCATTACTAATCAGTATTGTGTTGGAAATGTTAGCTTTGGCAATAAGAGAAGAAAAAGAGATGAAAGGAACTAGAGTAGATCATGAGGAAACCAAATTATCACTCTTTGCAGATGATATGATGGTATACTTAGAGAACGCTAGCGACTCAACTAAAAAACTACTAGAAATAATTCACAACTTAAGCAAAGTTGCAGGATACAAAATAAATCCACATAAATAATCAGCATTTTTATATATTATCAACAAAGTCCAGCAGCAAGAGATACAAAAATAAATTCCATTCAAAATAACTGTCAATAGTATAAAATATTTGAGAATCTATCTGCCAAGGGAAAGCCAAGAATTATATGAACACAACTACAAAACACTTTCCACACAAATAAAATCAGATCTAATTAGTTGGAAAAATAGCAAGTGCTCATGGATAGACTGAGTGAATATAATAAAAATGACAATACTATTAAAACTAATTTACTTATTTAGTACCATACCAATCAAATTCCCAAGAAATTATTTTACAGATCTAGAAAAAATAGCAACAAAGTTCATCTGGAAGAACAAAAAGTCAAAAATTTCAAGGGAATTCATGGAAAAAAATTATGCTAATGAAGGTGGCCTAGCTGTGCCAGACCTAAAACTATATTATAAAGCAACAGTCATCAAAACCATTTGGTACTGGCTAAGAAATAGAATAATCAGTCAGTGGAATAAGTTGGATCACAGGAAAAAAAATAGGCAATAACTATAGCAATCTAGTGTTTGACAAACTCAAAGAGCCCAGCTTTTGGGATAAAAACTCACTATTTGACAAAAACTGCTATGAAAATTGGAAACTAGTATGGAGGAAATTAGGGCTCGACCCATACCTCATACCATATACCAAGATAAGCTCTAAATGGGTTCATGATTTAGACATAAAGACTGATATTATAAGAAAATTAGAGGAACATAGGATAGTTTATCTTTCAGATCTGTGGAGAAGGAAAGAATTTGTGTCCAAAAAAAGAACTAGAACTCATAACTGAACACCACATAGATAATTTTGATTATATTAGGTTAAAAAGTTTTTGTACAAACAAAACTAATGCAGACAAGATCAGAAGGAAAACAATAAATTAGGGAATCATTTTTACATTTAAGGGTTCTTATAAAGGCCTAATTTCTAAAATATATAAAGAATTGACTAAAATTTATAAGAATTCAAACCATTCTCTAATTGATAAATGATCAAAGGATATGAGCAGACAATTTTCAGATGAAGAAATTAAAACTATTTATGCTCATATGAAAAAAAATGCTCTAAATCACTATTGATCAGAGAAATGAAAATTAAGATAACTCTGAGGTACCACTACATACCTCTTAGACTGGCTAAGATGACAGGAAAAGATAATGACGAATGTTGGAGAGGATGTGGGAAAACTGGGATACTAATAAACTAAACTAAAATTGTTGGTGGAGCTATGAACTGATCCAATCATTCTGGAGAGCAATTTGGAACTGTGCATACCCTTTGATCCAGCAGTGTCTGTGCTTGGTCTGTATCCCAAAGAAATTATTAAAAAAAAAAAAAAGGAAAAGGACCCACATGCGTAAAAATGCTTTTAGCAGCCCTTTTTGTAATGGCAAGAAACTGGAAACTGAGTACATGGCCATCAGTTGGAGAATTATGGTATATAATGTTATGAAATATTATTGTTCTATAAGAAATGATCAGCAGGATGGTTTCAGAGAGGCCTGAAGAGACTTGCATGAACTGATGCTAAGTGAAGTAAATAGAATCAAGACAACATTGTACACAGCAACAAAGTTATATGACTATCACTTCTGATGGATGTGGCTCTTTTCAACAGCAAGGTGATTTGGGGCCACTTCCAATGGTCTTGTGATGAAGAGAACCATGTGCACCCAGTGCAAGGACTGTGGGCACTGAATATGGATCACAACATAATATTTTCAATTTTTTGTTGTTGTTTCATTGCATTTTGCTTTCTTTCTCATTTTTTCCTTTTTGATATGATTTTTCTTGCTCAGCATTATAAATGTAGAAATATGTATAGAAAAATTGTACATGTTTAACATATATTGGATTATTTGCCATCTGGGAAGTGGGGAGGTTTTGTAAGAGAGAATGTTGAAAATTATCTATGCATATGTTTTGAAAATAAAAAGCTTTAATAAATAAAAAGGAAAAAATAAGCTAAGGTCTTCAACTGGTCTCAATTTGACTGAGGCTACACCTAGTAACAGTGATTAAAGCTAAATAGTTATTGAGGCAAAGAATCTCCTCTTTCATCTAATACTGAAAAATCTACATAAATGAATGAATGAATGAATCTGGGATGCAGAGCCGACTCATTATAAGAAAAACTATTAAAATAAACATTGTATAAATAATAAAAGTAACAAAAATCATATGATTATATCAATAGATGAAGAAAAAGCTTTTGAAAAAAGATAACATTCAATCCATTAAGAACACTCGAGAGCATAAGCATAAATGGATTTTTCCTTAAAATGAGAAGAAGCATCTACCTAAAACCATTAGCAAGCATTCTCGGTAAAGTGGAACAGCTAAAAGCTTTCCCAATAACATCAGAAATGAAACAAGAATGTCCATTATCAATGCTACTATTCAATATTGTACTCAAAATACTAGAAAGAGCGATAAAAGCACAAAAAGCAATTAAAGGAATCAGAATGGGCAATGAGAAAATAAAACTATCTCTTTGCAGGGATAATAAGCAGAACCAGAATTTAAACTGCATTATAAGGTACTAATTATCAAAATTGTCTGATATTGGCTAAGAAATACAATGATGGGACAGTGGAATGGAATAGGTAAAATAAATATAGAGTAATAAATTATTTAGTAACCTCATATTTGCTAAATGCAAAGATCTAAGTTTTGGGAATAAGAATTCACTATCTGGTAAAACATGCTGAGAAAGCCAGAAAGCAGTCTTGCAGAAATTAGACCAATATCTTAAACCATTTGTCAAGATAAGGCCAAAATGGATCCATGATCTAGACATATGAGGAGATTTCATAAATAAATTAGAAAAAAATTGCCTTTCATATTTATGGATAAAAAGAATTTACAAATAATCTAGAGATAGAGAGCATTGCAGGATATGAAAAGGATAATTTTGATTACATTAAATGAAAAGGAATTTGTACAAATAAAACCAAAGTAGGCAAGTTTAGAAGGAAAGCAGAAAATTAGAAAAAAAAATTATATAGATAATTTCTTAAAGACATCATATCTCAAATGTATATATTGATAGGATTGTGAACTAATCCAACAATTTTGAAGAGCGATTTAGGATTCTGCCCCAAAAGTTAACAAATTGTTTGTACTCTTTGACACAGCAATAATACTTTTAGATCTAGTTCCAAAAGTGGTTCAGGAAAAGGAAAAGAACCAACATGTTCTAAAATGTTTTTATTCACTCTCTTTGTAGTGGCAAATAACTGGAAAGTGAGGAAATACCAATTAATTGGGAAATGGCTGAACAACTTATATAATTGTTATGGAATGCTACTTAGTTGTAAGAAATGATGAATTGGTTAATTTAAAAAAAAATTCAAAGTCTTGGGTGAAATACTGCAGAAGAAAATGAGCAAACCAAAAGAATCCTTGTATAATCTCCCCAACCCAAGCAGTTAAGAAAAAAAAAAACAAGGAAGAATTTCTATTACTGATATAACATAGAAGTCTCTACTTGAGTAGTTTTTCATTGCTAAAAAGATTGTTGATATACCTTAAAAGCTCATACCAACAGTATTCAATTTCTTCATCTGAATTTATTTGGCACTTAACGTCTTTAATTTTAAAAAATGCTGCAATTGTCTCTCAGTCTTTTGCTCTTATTTTGTTCTCTTTGAATCCTTTTATATGTTTCCTCCTATTTCCTTTAGTTTCTCATAATTGCAATTCCTTATAGTTAGGTAATGTACAATCTGTTCAGTCAGTTCTCCATTTTTGGACACATGGATTATTTCTAATTTTTTTTCTATTACAAATATCTTCTATGAATATTTTCATGCAGATTGGTCTTTTCTTGTTGCCAATAATCTCTTTCTGGTATAAGCTTAATAGTGAGATTGGTGGGTATGAACAATTTTGCTATTTTTCTTGTATAATTTCAGTTTTCTGAAATAGTTGTACCAATGCATATCTCCACCAACATAAAGTGCGAGGAGTTTCCATGCTACTCTAGATGTAAGTATTCTTCATTGAATATCTTTACAAATAATCCAGAACCATAGAGCATGCTAGAAAAAAAAATCAGAGTAAATGGCTGAAGTTCATACTTCATTAAAAATTATTAATATTGTAATATGTAAAAAGTCTTCAAATAATGGATTTTTGCTGAGGAATTTGAGGTTAAGTGCCTTGCCTAGGGTCACACAGCTAAGAAGAATTAATTGTCTGAGGTCACATTTGAACTCACTTCTGGGCTGATACTCTATCCACTGCCCCATACCAAATACTGCATTTTAAAAACTCTTTTTAAGAGGATCTAGGATAGTGCATGAACCAATCAACAAGTATTAATTAAGTATCTACTATATTCTCAGTACCAAGCTATGCACTGGGATGCTTTTCTGATGTTCTCCTTCACACTACATCTTGTTGCAACTTTGCCAGTTTGATAAATAGAAGCTGATTCCTTAAGAGTTGTTTTAAAAGTTATTTTTCTAATTATTGGACATTTATAGATGGATATTGTTTGCTTGTAAAAGTTATCTCATTATAGGATCTTAGTGCCCTTATCTATAAAATTAAGGATTTGGATTAAATATCTAAAATCCCTTCTGACTTCATTTGTTAAATGATTTATAGATCAGTGCACTTTTGATGTCAAGAAAATGTTAACTTCTAATTAGCTACCATTTAGGAATTTAGATATTAAGATGTGAAATGTTATTTTATTTATTATTATGTGTCAGGCTACATATTTCCATTTATTTCAACAGAAACATACCTCTCTCTTTTAATATTAATTTTTGTTAACTTTTCAGTTCCTGGTTGATTCCCCTCAATGTATCTCAGCCTCACATTAGACTAGGCCAATACTTGATATAAATATATATGGAATCATACAATACTTACTTCCATGTATCAGTTCTTTCTCTGGAGGGAGAGAGCATCTTCCTTCATAGGTCCTTTGTAGTTGATTTGAATATTCATATACTCAGAATACCTATTAATCAATTATTTCTTGAACAATTTGAACAATATTGCTATTACTGTATACAATGTTCTCATGTTTCTGCTCATTTTATTCTGCTTTATTTCACACATCTTTCCATGTTAATTTTTAAATCAACCTGCTTATCATTTTCAACATAACCATATATAACAACCTATTCATCCATTCCCCAACTGATGGTATCCCCTCACTTTTCAAGTCTTTGACACCACAAAGCAACTGTTAAAAATTTAGAACATAAGGATTCTTTTCCTTTTCTCCTAGTTATGTTAGGCAATATAAGTAATAGTGGCATTGTAAGATCAAAGGATACACAAAATTTTATAACTCTTTGGGCATAATTCAAAATTACTCTCCAAAAGGGTCAGATTAGTTTACAATTCCACCAGTATATTACTGCCCCAATTTTTCCATATCATCTCCAATATTTGTCATTTCCTCCTTCTATTATTTTAGCCAATCTGATAAGCATAAGATGGTACTTCAAAATTTGCATTTCTCTAATCAAGAATAGGGCAATTTTTATAACTGTACATATGTATATACATACATACATACATTATATATGTACATTTATCAGTTGGGGAGCAATTCATATTCTTATAAATTTAACTTATTTCTCTATATATTTGAGATATGAGGCTTTTATCTGAGAAACTGTCTATATAAATTCTTCCCCAATTTTCTGTTTTCCTTACAATTTTGGCAACCTTGATTTTATTTGTTCAAAAGTTATTCAATTTAATTTAAAATATTAATTTTTTTTGTATTCCACAATTGTCTCTATTTCTTGTTTATTTATAAATTATCTTTTTATCCACAAATCTGATAGATATTTTCTTCTAATTTAGTTATATCTCCTTTTTTTTCCTCCTAAGTCATGTATTCATCTTGACCTTATCTTGGTAAATGGCATAAAATATTGGCAGATATCTAGTTTCTGTCAGACTACTTTCCAGGTTTTTCAGAAATTTTTACCAAATAGCTAATTCTTATCTCAAAAACTTAGATCTTTGAGTTTGTCAAACATAATGTTACTATTATCATTTAATAGTACCTACTCTAGTATACCTACTCAAGTCCACTGATGTACCATTCTATTTCTTAGCTAGTACCATATAATCCTAAATATTATTACATTGTAATAGAGTTTAAGACCTGGTACTACTATACTTCCTTTCTTTACATTTTTTTCATTAATTCTTTTGATATTCTTCCTAGTGAATCTTATTGTTTTCTTTGAATCTGATCATTTTCCAACAAAATTTCCTTGGCTACAACCAACCCAACCCACTCACTTTTTCTCCTCCAAAAACATAATGGAAGACAAATGGTAAAGGCTGGAAAGAAGAAGTGGTTCTAATGTTTGCAGAGAGACCATTGTGGGAGAAACAGCCATGTATTTTTCATTTGATTCTCAGCAATTTGAGCAAAAGCCAATTTGTGCATCCACATTCACTCAGGCTAAGGGCGTCATTAATACCAAATGCAATTGTGCTTTACTGTAATGGAGCACAAAATAGATGGAGAACAGAGTTTCTATCTCTATTTAATAATGATTAAGCTGTTGTATGGGCTTTTGCCAAAAGTAAAGTCTGACATTAAAGAATTATCCTCTGACTATAAAATTTGGTATCTTAATGAAGACAGGTACAAATTCTGTATTATCTTAGAAGAACAAACACAAAAGTAAACCTATACTTTCCCCTTAACATTGAGAAAGATAATCATTTTAAATTCTGCTATATTTCTAGCTATTGAAGCATAGTATCCCATTTTGCCTGAAATATTAAGCTAATATACCCAAAGTACCCTAAATTATCTTTGTAAGGGCTTAGTTCTATCAGCTTTATCAACAAAAAATTATGATTTTCCCTTTTTAAAATAATTTCATTATTATTTTCTTGATTTACATGATGTTTAATTTTAATTTAATAGTATCTTGGATGATGCAGTTGATTGAATGCCAGTCCTGAATTAAGAAAAGCTAAATTCAAATTGTGCCCCATAATTACTAGCTGTATAACTCAGGATAAGGCATTTGCTCTTCTATAAAATGAAAATCATATTCAATAATCTCTAAAATTCTTTCCAACTCTAAATCTATAATCTGCTCCCTTCTTTGGATCTGAAAATCCATTATCTACCATAGTGCCTGGCACCTATTAGTTGCTTAATAAATGCTCCTTAATTGCTTTATTATTTCAACAAGTATACCAAAAAATCTTAATAATCATTAGACTATAGCTACCTAGCACTGTTTTTCATTTTCTCTTGTGATGACGTGTAGTGTTTATTGTTTTTGTTACTCAACTAATTGTGTGACTGTGGTCAGGTCATCAACTCTCGGAACTTCAATTATATCAACTATAAAAAGAAATGAACTTGTGATCTCTTTTATTTTGCATTTTTTTCAAATTCAAGAAATTAATTTAAAGTTGGAAAGATTAAATACATAGAATTTAATTCTGTAACTTAAGAGGCATCAAGAATGTTTGTTGCAGCCCTTTTTGTAGTGGCTAGAAACTGGAAACCGAATGGATGACCATCAATTGGAGAGTGGCGGAATAAATTAGGGTATATGAATGTTATGGAATATTATTGCTCTGTAAGAAACGACCAGCAGGACGATTTCAGAGAGGCCTGGAGAGACTTGCATGAACTGATGCTGAGTGAAATGAGCAGAACCGGGAGATCATTATACACGGCAACAACAAGACTATATGATGATCAATTCTGATGAACATGGCTCTCTTCAACAATGAAATGTTTCAAACCAGTTCCAATTGTTCAGTGAAGAAAGCCATATACACCCAGAGAGAGGGATGTGAAATGTGGACCACAACATAACCTTTTCCTGCTCTCGATTGATGTTTGCTTGCATTGTGTTTCCTTTCTCTGATTTTTCTTTCTTGTAGATATGTGTGGAAATATGTACACATATATTCGATTTGTCAAGTATTTTAACATAATTAACATGTAGTGGATATCCTGACATCTAGGGGAGGGGTGGGGAGTAGGAAGGAAAAAATTGTAACAGAAAGCTTTGTAAGGGTTAATGTTGAAGAATTACCCATACATATGTTTTGCAAATAAAAAAAAATTTAAAAATTAAAAAAAAACTTGAGGCATCATGATATAATAGAGAACTACCCTTGAAGATAAGACTTGAATCCAAATTTTGTCTGTGCTACATATTATATTATTTATGAAGCAGGGCAAGTCACTCAACTATTCAGTACCCCCAGGCAATTCTGTACAACTCTTAAGTTACAAAGAAGGTGCTTTGGTAGAAGTTTCCCCACTGGCTATTCCCTCTGTCAGTGAAATAGCAAATAAGATTCTAAATTAAATGAAAGATATTTCAATAGCATTCACAATTTGGAAGTTCCAAAATAAAGAACATAAAACTTAGACCATCTGGAGATTAAGAAAAGATGGAAACACCAGTGAGTAGCAGGAAAAAGCTATTCATATAGAGCAAATTTCAAAATCTTTTCAAGGACCCCAAGGGCAAAAAGCAAAAAAATCCATGGTTTTCTCAGAAGTGGCTAATGTAGCTAGCACAAATCAAAAAGTAGTTATCCTTGTCCTGAGGAACTGGATCCAGAGAGGAATCAGCAATTATGACCCCATTCTGACCAATCAGGGCCCTATAATATCAAATCAAGTCTTGGTCAGCAGATCTAGGTACAATTCTAAGCTTAGCTCTGATGAGATTAAGTAGATAATTATAGGTACTGATATTTTCATAGCTCTCAATTGCCTTTACTTTAAAGAGTTTCTCTCCTTGAATCCTCACAATAACCCTATAAGGTAAATAATGCAAGTATTAAAAAATGAAACACTGAAATCCTACTATTCTGACTCTAAGACTAGGCTTCTTTATAGTCCACCATATGTGGGAGTAATAAGAGTGATAAATAAATAATGGTTAGATGGGTAAGGGAGAAAGAGGAAATAAATGATTAACAGTTACTTAAGGGGATAAATAATTAAGGGTTTGTGACACTTTAAGCCAATATGATTTAATTCAGATGTCTGGGAGGCTGTCAGAAGTTTGGTTAAATAACCATTTATGCTGGTCAGCATGGTACATTATAATCCTTAGATCTTGAAAGGATATGCCCTCTCAATTAAATGTAAATTGGGGCAATTAATATTTAATATGATACTTCAAACGATAGTTTAATATTGGATAATAATAGATTTCCATTCACATAACTTAGAGATTTACATATATTATCTCATTTGATCTTCACAATTATTCAGTGAGATGAGAAAGACAAATATTATTGTTCCCATTAAATGGATAGGGCAAGAAATGCAAAATGACCTGGGGAAGGAAATGGCAAACCACTTCAGTATCTTTGACAAGAAAATCCCAAATGGAGGCACGAAGAGTCATGCAAAACTAAGACCACTGAATAACAATAATAAAAGAAAGGTGAATAACTTCATCACTGTTACTTGAACCAGAACCCCAAACTAGGTATTTTGAATCCATGTGCAGTGCTCTTTCCACTACAGTACAATTCATACTTCTATTTTAATAAATGTATATATCTTATATTTAAGACAGCTTTGAGGCGAGAGTAGATAGAAAACTAGGCCTGGAGGCAGAAAGATCTGAGTTCAAATCCAACCTGGGACACTTACTAGCTGTGTGACCTTAAGCTTCCTCAACTATAAAAATGAATAAAATGACAGCATCCTACCTCCTATAAGTATTCTAAGGATCAGATGAAATAATATTTGTAAAGCACTTAGTCCAATGCCTGGTACACATCAGTAATATATAAATGCTAGCTATTATTATTATTATTACAGAAAATAAGCATTCAAAATTGAAGATACTCTACTCTACTCTATATGAATAATTTCCTAATTGACCTCCTTCTTCTAGTCTCTGTTCTCATCCATCTATTTTTCACATAACTGCAAAAATCTTCTTCCTAAGGCACAAATGTGATAATGTTATCTCTCTGTTCAAAAATCTTCAATGTCTTCCTATTGCCTTTAATATAAATTGCAAAATCCTTAGCTTACATTTAAGACTTTTTGTAACCTCTATCTCCAGCCTGATTTCATACTGTTTTCCTTCACATCTTCCCTGTCTTAGCCAAATTAACAGTTTCCCAAATATGACATTCTAAATTTCATTGCTAAATTCCCATGCATATCCCATTCCTCTGTCCCTGAACTTCTTAGGATTATATGTCTTTAAGGCTCAACTCAGGTATCCCTTCATCTTTAAAATCTCTTTTCATCTCCCTTTCCCAATTTTCAAGCTAATATTTCTCTCTACCTCTTAAATATTTCTACCATATTATATCTATTTGTAGTTGCCCCTTTTATTATTTCTCTTTTATCATTAAACTTTTCTATGCACATGTCCTATTCTTCCTCTATCCCCAAGTAAGTTTAGAGCTTGTTGAAGATAAAGACTTATAATGCTGATCTTTTATCTCCAGCACCTAGAACATTATTTTTCAAATAGAAAGTGCTCAATGAAAGATTTAGTAGAATTTGATAGTTTGTTATAGTATCAAGAAAACCAAAACTGGAATCCAAAAAAAAGGATTCAAATTTCAATTCCAGCATTGCCTAGCCATAGGACAGGGTCATTCTTTACATCTTTCCTCTTTTTTTGACTCATAACCAATACTCTAATTGAGAGCCTTGTGACTTGTTACCTGAACTACTGTAATAGATTGCCAGTTGTTCTGTTTGCTTCTATTCTCTTTCCTTCTTAATCATTTTTCCACACAGATGCCAAAATTACCTTTTAAAATTCTATCGTGTCACTACTTCCCTATTCAAACAATTTTAAGTGGCTTTTTAATGTCTCCAAGATAAAATATTAATTCTTTTTTCATTAAAGCATTTTATTTATAAAATATATACATGGGTAATTTTTCAATATTGACCCTTGCAAAACTTTCTGTTCCAAAACTTTTCCTCCTTCCCCCCATCCCCTCCCCTAGATGACAGGTATTCCAATACATGTTAAATATGTTAAAATATATTATAAATCCCATATATGTATACATATTTATATAGTTGTGTTGCTGTAACAGATCCAGAAAAAAAAACTGAGAAGGAAAATATAACACAAGCAAACATGAACAAGAAGTGTGAAAATGCTATGCTGTGGTCCACACTGTGGACCACACTTGTGGTTCTCACAGGTCTCTTTCTGGGTGTAGATGGCTTTCTTCACTGAACAATTGGAACTGGTTTGAAACATCTCATTGTGGAAGAGAGCCATGTCCATCAGAATTAATCATCATATAGTCTTGTTGTTGCTGTGTATAATGATCTCCTGGTTCTGCTCATTTCACTCAGCATCAGTTCATGCAAGTCCCTCCAGGCCTCTCTGAAATCCTCCTGCTGGTCATTTCTTACAGAGCAATAATATTCCATAATATTCATATACCATAATTTATTCAGCCATTCTCCGATTGATGGGAATCCATTCAGTTTCCAGTTTCTTGCCACTACAAAAAGGGCTGCCACAAATATTTTTGCACATGTGGGGCCCTTTCCTTCTTTTATGATTTCTTTGGGATATAAGCCCAATAGAAACACTGCTGGGTCAAAGGGTATGGCACAGTTTGACAACTTTTTGAGCATAGCTCCAAATTGCTGTCCAGAATGGCTGGATCCATTCACAATTCCACCAACAATGTATGTGTCCCAGTTTTCCCACATCCCCTCCAACATTCATCATTATCTTCTGTCATCTTAGCCAATTTGACGACGTATGTAGTGGTATCTCAGAGTCGTCTTAATTTTCATTTCTCTGATCAATAGGGATTTAAAACACCTTTTCATTCGACTATAAATAGTTTCAATTTCTTCATCTGAAAAGTGTCTGTTCATATCCTTTTATCATTTATCAATTAGAAAATGTTTTGAATTCTTATAAATTTGAGTTAATTCTGTATATATTTTAGAAATGAGGCCTTTATCAGAACTTTCAAGTGTAAAAATGTTTTCCCAATTTATTGCTTCCCTTCTGACCTTGTCTGCATTAGTTTTGTTTGTACAAAACCTTTTTAATTTAATATAATCAAAATTATCTATTTTGTGATCAATAATGATCTCTAGTTCTTCTTTCTTCACAAGTTCCTTCCTCCTTTACAATTCTGAGAGGTAAACTATTCTATGTTCTTCTAATTTGCTTATATCACTCTTTATATCCAAATCATGAACCCATTTAGATATTATCTTGGTATGATCTTGATATGTGGTGTTAGGTGGGGGTCAAGCCCTAATTTCTTCCATACTAGTTTCCAATTTTCCCAGTAGTTTTTGTCAAATGGTGAGTACTTATCCCAGAAGCTGGGGTCTTTGGGTTTATCAAACACTAGATTACTAGAGTTATTGCCTAGTTTTTCATGTGATCCTATCCTATGCCACTGATCAACTACTCTCTTTCTTAGCCAGTACCAAATGGTTTTGATGACCACTGCTTTATAATATAGTTTTAGATTTGGTACAGCTAGGCCACCTTTATTTTCTTTTTTTTTAATTATTAATTCTTTATTCCTAATTCTAAATTGCTCTGTGATATGACCACAATGTAACACTCTAGCCTTTCTCCATTCTTTACTTTCTATGTCCAAGTTAAAAAAAATTTTTTTAATAAAAACTTACTTCTTATTCCCTTTTCTCAGTATTCCATTTCCTGCCTCACTCTTAACATTTATAATTCATTGCCTTTACCCTCTGCCTCTTAAAATTCATACCAATATTCAACTCATCTATAGCTCCTAATAACAGCTTTTCTCAATCTCTGTCCTCTCCCCAAGTCATTCTCGTTGTTGTTTAATGTTTGATTAGAAGAACACAACAGATTGTTATTGTTTAATTGTTTCAATTGTGTCAGGCCCTTCATGATTTCTTTTTTTTTTTTTTGGCAGATCGTTTGAGATTTTTTTTCTCCAATTCATTTTATAGATAAGAAACTGAGGAAAAAGTATGAAGTGGCATACCTACAATTACATGGATAATAAGTGTCTGAAGTCATATTTGAACTCTGTTCTTCTTGACTCTAGCCCTGGTTCTCTATATACTGACTCATCTAGGTACCTCTTTACTTTGGCATCCAATTTCCACTCACAAGCAAAAAATAAAAAAATTCTCCCTCCTTAGATGATCTTATTTTTGCTTAAACCAAAACCACCCTGATTCTCATTGGCCACCAACAGGTCCCAAACCAAGCCCAATTTCATCATTGTTTGAATGGAGATGATTGACTCAGACTGTGCAAATAGCAGTCATTTCTGCTTTGGCCAGAAACCCTGAGATCTTCCTCTCCCTGATTTATTGATTTAGATTTTTAAGTAGGTGAAAGAGGAGATTCTTTGCATTAATTACTATCTAGCCTTAATCAATGAATGGGTGTGCTTCAGTCAAACTGAGATCTGTTGAAAACCTTAGCTTTAAAAGGCCAAGGTCTCCCATTGTGTCCGGGATCATCTTCAGTCATCCTGATCTGTATGTGGCCATTGACAAAATGGCTCTGGAGGGGAAAGTGAAGCAGGTAACCTTGCACAGCCCTCCCTCACTTCAATCCAATTCACTTGCCATTTTCATGGCAGCACATCACTGATGCCATGGTCCTCTTCAAGAAGGAAGGACAAACAATAAAATGTAAATCCCAATCTCCCCACACTAATGGGGGATGCTAATTCCTCAAGGTAGTTAAATGACTCAATTCCAGAATGCTATCCTGAAGATCAAATACAAATTTCCCTAACCAAGTATACCTAATAATAGGCCAAGATTTACCTCCAATCCAGCCATACCCCAGAAAACCAGGGTCCATTGGGGCCTCTGGCCATATGCCTGGTAGTCATATTTATAACCATCTTTTCCAGTTCTTATTCAGAGAACAATAATCAGACTAATACTATCATTTCTACATAAAAATTCAGTAATTGTTTACTTCAATATATGAAGAGGACCCCAAATGGGGTCCTGAAGAATTGGACCCAACTGAACATCTGTAACAATAAATTAGAATGTAAGTTTGTTGAAGGAATGGCATTTTTACTTTTATATTTGTTTCACAATATCTAGCACAATAGTTGGTACAAATTTAACAAATTTGTTTTAATTCATTAAGATTGTATTTTCAGAGTATACTATAAGCTCCTTGACAGAGGGACTTTAATTTTTATATAGGTAACTTGTTCCTGATGCACTGTCTTGCAGTACCAGGAATTAATTTGAGTAAGTCACTTCTCTAAGTGTCAGTTTCATCATCTGTAAAATAGAAATAAAAATATTTACATTATTTGCAGCCATCCAGAAGAAAGCATTTTTAATAAACTGTAACATCTTTTATACAATAAATAGAACATGTTATTTAACTGATGACCATACTTGGGAAGAGATCCTATTCATAACTCATTTACCATCTGTCAAAAGATGGTAGCTATTGGAATTACAGGTAGAGAGACCAGAAGGTAATATGATGGTAATGTAATCTCTCTGTGTCTCAGTTTCTTCATCTGTAAAATGAGGAAGCTAAGTAAGATGTTCTCTAAAATCCCTTCCACCTTAAACTTTCTCTGACTATATTTTTACAGTATTTCTCTTTATGTGATTGCTTTATTGAGTCACTACTATTTGATTTGTGTGCCTTTAAGTAAGTCACTCTCTGAGACTTATTTTCTGTATCCCATAAAATGAGGAGATCCTTGAAAATCTATCAGCAACTGTTGAGCTCTAGGTATTAAATTAAAATTTCTTTACAAATATAATAAAGTTAGAACTACTATGAAATTTCATTTTCTGGAAGACAATTTATTATGCAATATGGTCTAATTAATGGCAACCTTTGGAATAGGAAATGTTTTTACTTTCCACTAAATATAAAATACATATTTAAAGATTATGCTAGCATTTAAAGTCAGATTAACAAAATAGAAACTGATGTGAAATTCCCACAAGTCATCCAGAAAGCTGTTCAAGAACAATGCCCAATGGGGCAGGTAGGTGGCACAGTGCATAGAGCACCCTCCCTCAAGTCAGGAGGACCTGAGTTCAAATCTAATCTCTGACACTTAACACTGCCTAGCTGTGTGACCCTGGGCAAGTCATTTAACCCCAACTGCCTCAGAGAAAAAAAAGAATGATGCCAGAACTTATTCTGACGATAAGTTATATAAGTTTAAGTTCCATATCAAAAGAAATTTAATATTTTTTGAAGTCCCACTAAAGGTTAGGTTTTGTGGTCATCAGGTTTGACTTAATTGCCATAAAATTCAGCTGGAGGTTTGGGCTAAAACCAACAGCTCTGCTAGCTGCCAACCGGAGATAGGGGAAGTGTTAACTCTATCCCAGATGGTACTAACTGCCGATTGATGTCTGGGATGTGAACATAATGCCTAACACTATGGCATGGAAACCTTGAAGAGCTTTTAGAGGTTACCTAATCCAAGTTCCATCGAATGTTAGAGTGAGGGTCTGGTGCTTGTGCAGACCCTAATAATTTTCTCTGATTGGTATCTTCACATAATACTTAAGGAACTGATTCCAGGAAAATCATGATGGTATATAAGGGAAAGAAATACCCTTAAACAATACAGAGGCTGGAACTTGCACGGGCATTCTATAACTCATTTTGGTTTTCCTGACATATGATGAGAAAGAGCCTTTTTCTATTGGCTATATAACTGAAACTCTTGGAATCTTCAAAAATGCCTCTGCTTTAGCCACCTTTTGGATGGTCTCCCTTTGATTGTCCTCAGGAGCACTCAGGTGATGTGACTTCTTGTGGAAAACTCATCTAACAAAGAGAAGAAACATTAGAGAACCTTGTCTCTCTAAGACCATGTGGCCCTTGAGAAACAGGGCCTCCTTAGTCTTTGATCATTTTTTACCATTCTAAGTGCAGAGAAGGGAGTTTCTAATCTGGTTCAGGAGCACGTTACAGGAATCTGGGAGTTGGTTATCTGTTTTATCTGACTGAATTCTATGTTACAACTGAAGATTCTACTGGTAAGGAGGGAGTCTTCTGAAGGAATAGTGACATGCAAATGAAAGGGCATCAAAAACGTTTTAATGGAGGAGGATCTAGAATTTAGTTTTTTCACCAAATCTCAAAAACTTATTAGAGAATACAATCATTTTATAGTAGTAAAAAAAAAATAGCTGTAGTTACAGTGGTAAAACTCAGTATGATATCTGACATATTTTGTTGTTACAAACTAAGAGACCAGAAAACCAAACTTATACTTATTATGAATTGGTGAATGAATACATGGAAGGAATATGTAAAATGTATGAAGAAATATGAAGAAAATGGATCCCAACAATCCCTCTATCACATATGACAGCAATTAGATTTCTTTAATGATCTGGCAGGTCTTAGCTGACTTGTATTCCACTCAGATATACCAGTCCTACAAAAAGATTAGATCAAAGTTAAGATTTATGTGCTTCTTCATCAGGAGACACAAGCCAGCATATAATCCAAGTAGCAACTTTGGGGAGATGGAGAGGCAGTTTGGAAAACAGGTATATACAGTATATTGTAGTGAAGTTTTTTATTATAGAAGTCCTATTTCCATTTTGTTACAATCTAGTCAAGACAATGTATTTAAAAAAATAAAGCCATTGTCCTTCTTTCCTTTCTTTTTTTTTCTAAAAAATAGCAGAAATGTTCTCTTAAGTCAGTTAACACTTGGCTACAGTTCTTCCACCTGTTCATACCAGCTTCACAATGCACATTGTATTTATCTTTCTGTGAGTTGGATGGGGGTGAGGAGAAGAGGCAACAATTTAATTTTGCCTTCAAGTTTCAAAAGGCTTAGTAGAGAATATAATAAATGTTCTTAAGTTTAAAAAAGCAAAAGTAAAAAATTAACTAATTTTACCATTAGGAAGGAAAGAAGGAAGGACCCTCCATATTGCTTTTCTTCTCCAGTATTAACATGTCCATTCCTTCACCTAGTCCTCAGCTGATCTGTTTTCCAGTCTTCTTCTCTCCTGGTCACCTTCCTTTGAAATTATAATGATGATATTCGCATGTCCATATCATTTCACGTTCTTTCTTAAGTTTTATAGGGATCATCGATTCCAGTTTTCAGATAGGAGAGTTAAACTCAAAGAAGGAAATGATTTGTCCAGGACAGCCAGCAAGTTTTGCAGCACTCACTTTCCTGTTGTAGATGTGATAAGTCAATAAGAGACAAAGAGGTTTGAGTAGTATAGTGAGAGTAATGTGGAGCTTAGATCATCTGATCAGCAATGGAAACAAATCACACAGTTTCAAGAATTTCTCCAGCAGTACTCAGTCTATGAAGTAGAGAGAAGTAGAGAGTACTTATTGGTGATTCGAGATTGACCATTATCTGGGGGAAAAAATCAAGAATTAGTTTCTGCCCAAGAAGACAGGAGCTGTCCAGGTTAAAGATTGGGTTTTGGAGTTCAGGGATTTCAGGTTAAGTCCTTCTACAGCAATAGCCTGTGATCTCACGGAATTCATTTCAATCTTCTGGGTGGGTCCTAGGTTCTTAATAATAATAAAAATAATATTTACATGTTTTAAGATTTACAAAGCATACTACATGTCTTATTTGATCCTTACAAAACTCTATGAGGTAAATTTGGTATTACCTGTATTATATTATTTCTCTGTCTTTGACCTCCTCAATGTATATACCTTGCAGTGCTATCTCTGCAAAGGGGCAAGAAGCATTTTAGTGTGTATGAGGAAATCTGGGCTCATAGAGGTAAATGACTTGCTCATGGCACCCAAGCAGTAAGTATCATAGAAAAAGTATTAAAATTCAAAATTCTATTGTCCCTAAAATCATAACTTATTCCAGTATTCAACAATACCCTCTTCTGCAAAACTATACCTTTGGGCCAAGTGATCTTTAAGACAATAATGTCAGATTCAAAGAAGTAGGGCCATTAGATGGTACATAAAGATCGCTCTGAACCACATGTTGACTTGGAAAACCCCATACTAATATTATCCATGTTTTATTCATATTTTCATTTATATCATTAAATATTTCTCATCTACATTTAAATCCAGCTCCTGTCACATTTGGAAATGTTGCAAAACCTTAGTGTTGTATTTTTGACATCTCTGTCCTATTGCATTTATTTTGTTAAATATTTTCCAACTTCATTTTTATCTTGTTCTGATGGCACTTAGGAATATAGTACATACATTCAGCCAGCAAAGTATTTGACAAGGTTTCTTGTAGTTCTAATATTATTCTAATTTTTAATTAGAAGCAACAAGCTCTCTGGAAGCTCTCCTTGATGCTACCAAGACCCTAGACCAAGCTGGCCTTATTTGTTGGAGCCTGTCTGGACTTTTAACTTATTTGTCAAGATTTCTAGTTACATCTTGTCCACAGAAGTGACCTGTCAGAATTTTTATTCATTCACACCTAGTCTAAGCTACTACAGTGAATTCCCTGCTAGGAATGGGATAAGGCATTTGTTCACAAAAGGTAAGCTTTAAAAATCAATTTGTTTTACTGTTCACTAAGAATATTAAGCCCTTACTATAGTAACATGACTTTTACTTATTACAAAACATACACCTACAGATTTTGGAAAATAGAATTTTATTTCACTAAAATATGTACATTTGTTCTTTAAAAATAATTTAAAAGCATCCCTAAAACCTTGCAAATTTTCAAAGATGACAGAGTTTTGACATTGTGAATGGTAAAAGGGTTAAGGAAAGACAGGAATACTAACTAGTACACTGTTATTGAAGCTATAAATATCTTTAATGGTTCTAGAAAATAATTTAGAATTATGCTCATAAAGTGTCTAAAATGCCTCTTGCCCCTTATGCATACATACCACTGCAAAGCATATAGCCTGAGGAGGTCAAAACAGAGAAATTGTATAATATATAATGTTAATACCATAACAAAACAGCAAAAAATTTATAGTACTAAAGTATTTTGTAGTAAAGTAATATTTTGAGCAAAGATAGAGGACCTATGGGTTAGAGAACAGTTTAATTATGGCACATGAATATAATGGAAAATTACTGCACAATAAAAAAGTAAATACTAAGAATTCTAAGAAAGATGGGAAGACAAATGAATATGTGTAAATGAAGTATGAAAAAATCATAAAAATGATATACACAACAACTATGGCAAGGTAAATGGAAACAGAGAGAGACCCTTAATACTACATAACAATATATGTATATAATATATATGGCCATATGTATGTAAAATATATAATACAGAGAGAATATATAAAATATAAATACATTATATATAAATATATTGCACATATATAAAATATGTAATGCAGAGATTATATAAATTATAAATACATTGTATGTATAAATATGAAAAATAGAAAGAGAGCCTAAACACAGTACAAATGTATATCATACTACATAAGATATTATAAAATATATTATGCATAATTATACAGTGCATATATATTTATCAAAAGTATTTTATGTAGTCATACATATATAGTTAGATGTAGTTGAATCTTTCCTTTTTTTGGTTTCATATATTTATTTACAAATATTCTCTCCCTCTCTGTCTCTGTCTCTCTCTCTGTCTCTTCTTCTCTTTTCTTCTTGTCTTCCCCTTTGTCCATCCCTCCCTTTATCTCAATCTCTCCCTTTTCCTCTCTCTCTCCTTAAAGGCAATCATGTAGTGATCACAATATAGGGCTGGAGGTAGGAAAACATGCATCCAAATCTAATCTCAGACATTTCTTAAGAGTGACCCAGACTCTAACTTCGGTCTGTCTCAGTTTCCTCAAATACAAAATGAGTATCATAATAGCAACTATTTGATTAGGTTGTTATAGGGAATAAATAAGAGAGTATTAGCACAGTGCCTGACATATAATAAGCATTTTAAAAATATTTATTCCCTACCTCGTATCTGTCTCACTCTTTTTTTCCCTCTTTTTAAGCATTTAAAATTATTTTCATTTAAGCTTTGTTAAACTAAGAAATGTTTCTTCTGAATGTCAGATTGCCTGGTATTTTGAAGATAATTATTTAAATATTAAGGTAAATTGATGTGAGCTGGTGAAGCAGTTTTACTTGGATGATCCAGTCTCACCTTTTTACCCTCTTGCTGGAATGATGCTATTAGAATTAGTTTTCCTACTTCCATGCTCTATATCCACCTCTCTGCTGTGCATTCCATCCTCCTCAGTAGATAATTAATAAAAACAATTTAGAAAACACCTTCATTTACTGGTTCTATGGGACACTCTCTCATTGGTATCATAACAGCTCTTTGTCTAAAATGATATATAAGATCAAGCCCTAAAAGGCTCAACTGAAAGATAAATGTTGCCCTAACCCTGCTTTCCATATGCTGCCCACTGTCCCTCTGGACATGGAGGCTACACACTAAGGCTATCCTTGTTACCAGCTTTATTCTTTCCCTTGTGAGTAGTGATAGTTTGTTAAGGCTCCATGTGTTTGGAAGTTTGAAGCATTTACACAATTAAGTATTATGATATGCTTAGCAAATTTATTTGACATGACAAGGGCAGTTAAATACAATCTATTTTTTCATTGCTAACATAACTGTCAGACTGCATTTACTTTAGATTAGTCTGTGCATAGCAATCTAATCAGCTTGTTAAATTTTTTTGATCCAGCAAAATTGACAAGTGCAATTTGCTTATTCCAATTATAATGTCACCTATTTTAAACTCTATTTTAAACTCTAGATTGGTATTTTTGTAGGAGATGGACACTTTGAAATCTTTTGAAAAATGTAATCATGCTAATATATTTCACAGAATCATTATCATCTGTTTAAACATACAAAACAAAAAACTAACTTTATAAGTATTTTAGAAGCAATAATCTTGCACTCCCCCCAAAAAAGCCTATTTATTAAATGCTTAAAAGCTTTTGACTTTAATTGTTTAATAGAGATGACCTCTCATTCCAAAAACTAAACAGTTTTACTAATCTAATCCCCCTCACCCCCTCCCACTCCTACACTTATTCCTAATACACACTCTCTGCTTAATTTAATGGGATTATTACACAGTTGACTCAAATTTCAGTGTATTTGTTTTTAAAAATAAAAAGCATTGTAATAAGAAGTTGAATTAAACCTATTTTATCAATTGAGAAAAAAAATCAGAGGATGTGTCCCAGATCCTACCAATTAATAATACATTCAATATGATGTAAGAAATTAAACACCCATCTTTTCAATGATATGAGAAATCAAATGCCCATTTCTTCAGAGATATAACTGGCTGTTCTGGGATCCAGAGCAAATTCATTTGGGAGAGGAGGAAAGTGTACAATATCAGGCAGCTAGATGGCTTAGATGATAGAGCTTTGAGCCTAGTGTCAAAAATCCCTAAATTCAAATCTTATCTCAAACATTTACCACTTAAGTGATACTAAGCAAGTTACTTAACACTGCCTCAATTTTCTCACCTGCAAAATGAATTGGAGAAGGAAATTTCAAACCACTCCAGTATTTTTGCCAAGAAAATCCCAAATCACAGATCTGACAAAATTGACTGAACAACCAAGATGATCAATACCTTGCTCTGGTTAAGTACTGTCACCTTGAGAATAGTTTATCCAGTCCCCAAGAGAGCTTAATTTAAACTCTCATAGTGCAGTCAATAATGCCATTGTGAGATTAAGGGAAGGGAAGTCCAAAGGAAGAGGACATAATCCCCTGGGAAAGGAACATTGCCATCATAGGATATGTTTAAGGAATAATATGGTACTTGACAAGGAATCAGCAGGACTGCCAGACTACAGTGTTAAGAGATGATAGCATGGAGACAGTAGGGCAGACCATTCTCACAGAGGGAAAGTATATTTCTCCAAGACATCAATTACCTGGGGCAAAGCCCCAGTTGCCCAAGATGAGCTATGGATCTGCACTTTTTCCTGCACCTATGCATTTACTAATTCATAAAAAATACCTAGCTGGAAAATTTCTTTGGAATTTATCTTAGGCATTTCCCAGCTTCTTTGCCAAGAATTCTAAGCCATTCAAAAATAGATAAATATTATGTTCTTTTACTTTAATGTCTACCAAAGCTATTATACAATTTCCCCTGCCAATCAATTCCAATGTGCAATGTTATTATAAAAGTATACATTAGCATAAAGTTCTTCTTTCTAAATATATAAGTAACATAATCTGGATTCTATGTAGGCTGCTGCTACAATTCCACATTAGAAATAATTAGAAATAAATGTCAGATTTGGTTATCCTCAGCATTAGAGGCAGAATTTTTACCCAAATCTTTGTGTTCTTTTCACTGTACCATGTTGCCTTTCCATTGTTACAAAAATCTTTTCCCACAAGAACCCTATTAGGTAAGTGGAAGTATTATCCTTATTTCAGAAATGAGGAAATTAAGGATGAGATAGGATAAATGTCATACTCAGAGTTCTAAAGTTATTAAGTTGCCAAGGTAGAACTAGATCCTCATACTCTTGACTCTTGGATCATTACTCTTTCATCTCCATCTTTCACAAGCACAAATATCCTGAGCACTCAGTATGAAATTGTCTCTGGAAAGAAGCTTACTTGTGTTTGTGAAATAATCTAGACACTGTTCTTGGCATCAGCAAAACAAAAACAAAATAATAAATGAAGGGTTTTAATATTCCAAAACATAGGAGAAAAGACCCCAACATTCATTTTCCATTCAAATTTTAGCTAATTCATTATTCCCAGGTGCCAGAGCAAGTAGAAGAAGCTTAATAGATGTCACAAATGAATACCTTCTTCTGCATAATTGTGTTTGGTTTATATGGAGTGGGGGAGGGACTGTATTTTTTTTTTAGATATGACCCTTCTATTTCAAACTGAATTGGCTCAACCTAAGAGATATTAATTATTTCTGGTATTCCACTTGAAAGTGCCAGAATGCCATTGTTACAATATTAAGATAACTAATAAATGATTAAACATATTGCAACTACCAAGAGCTATTCAATAATTAATGAGATGAAGCTGTGATGTAAAGTCTAGCTGCTGCTTCCTTTCCCCTCAGGATATCAAGGCTTATTAGAAAGGTTGGCTTAAACTTCCCATAGCCTCATGTCTTAATTATATTTAGAATTAGATGTTTTAAAATTCTCTTTAATTTGCTGTTACTTTTAATCTTCACAAAAAATGTAATATCCCATCCCTAAACCTCCACCAACTTATTTTCATGTGCTTACAAGTATTTTTTGAGATGATATATTTTAATTTAAGCTACAAATTTGGAATTATGATTAAAAGTGACTAAAATATTCTTACTCTTTGACCCAGAGATGCCACAGTTAAACATATTCACCTAAGAAAATCAAAGACATATGTAAATGTTTGATATACACTCAAATATTCATAGCAGTATTTTTATGGTCAAACATAAACAAAATAGGCTTTCATCAATTGAGGCATAGCACTTGAGGCACAAAGAAAAATAAAACACATTATACTTTACTGACCATCAACAGGTAATTATGGGCATAGGACAATGCCTTACATGAACTGATGCTACATGTAGTGAGTGAAACCAGGAGATCATTATACTTAACAACAGCAAAATTATATGATGATCAATTCTGATGGACGTGGCTCTTTTTAACAGCAAGGTGATTTAGGCCAGTTTCAATGGTCTTGTAATGAAGACAGCCATCTGTACTCATAGAGAAAATTGTAGGGACTGAGTGTGAATCACAACATAGTATTTTCACTTTTTTCTTGTTGTTTGCTTGCATTTTATTTTTTTTTCCTTTTTGATCTGATTTTTCTGGTGCTGCATTATAATTGTGGAAATATGTATAGAAAAATTGTATGTTTAACATATATTGGATTACTTGCTATCAAAGGGAAATAATGGGGAAAAAGAAAGAAGGAAAAAAATGGGACACAAGGATTTGCAGGATTGAATGTTGAAAATTGTCTGTGCATGTTTTGAAAATTTAAAAAAATAAATAATTTTTAAATAATAGATATTATGCTCATAAAGTAACTAAAATGTCTCTTGACCCTTATATAGAAATATCACTACAAAGCAAATATTCTGAGGAGATCAAAGACAAAGTAATGGTATGATATATAAGGGTAATGTCATAACAAAACAGCAAAGAATCTATAGGTAGTAAAAAATTTTGAGCAAAGATAGAGAAACTCTGATTGTATAATAGCTAAATCAATTGTGGTACATGAATATGATGGAAAAAATACTGCTTAGTTAGAAAAGTAAATACTAAGAATTCCAAGAAAGTTGGGAAGAGAATTGAGCAAAGTCATAGAATCAGGCATATGCAGGGCAGTTCAAGAGATAGAAAGTGATTCAGTTTTAAAGAATAGAAAAGATGGCAGGAAGAAATGTGAAATGCAACTAGAAATGTAGGAGGTTGCCAAATTGTATTGAGTCTTGAATGCCATGCAAGGAAGTTTGAACTTTTTTAAGCTATAGGGAGTCACTGAAGATTTTTCAATAGGATAATAGTATGACTGGATCTATGCATAAGGAAAATTAGATTAGGATCAGAATGTTATACTTTACATAGGCTGGAATGAAGAGAGAGTAAAAATGGAAAGATCTGTTAATAAGCAATTGCAATACTCTAGGTAAGTGGCAACAGTGCTATTTATTGGTAACAGTGAGAATAAAGAATAAGAAATAGATAAGTATAATTGAGGAATTAAAATTGACAGAAATTAACTGGATAGCAGAAGGAATGTAGAGAGTAGTCAGAGCTTATTTCATGGTTTCAAGAACAGGAGATGTATAACAAAGGATAATATATTTAGAGCTTGAAGGAAGTTTAAAGGTCATTTCATCCACTCCCTTGCCTGTTTTACAGATAAGGAAGTTGAGGCAAAAATAAGCCGTTTAGACTCCTGATTTTCCCATTGTTAATGGTCAACATTACTTAGCAAGCATTTATCAAATGTTAACTGTGTGCTAGATCCTGTCCTAAGTTTCAGAGAACTAAAGAATGGCAAAAAATAAGTGCTACTCTAAAGGATCTCATGGTGTTCAACTGAGAAAACATTCAAATAGTTATGTAAATAGAAAATATATGAACAGAAGGCCAAAATTACCACTCCAACCCATGACAGATATAGTGAAACTTTTTTTAATAGTGTATTTAGAGGGAGATAATCTTGGCAAGATATAAAGATGGAAGTGGATTATAGATAGTTGGACATATGTCAGAAGAAAGGTCAGGGTTAAAGTTATAGATTTTCCCATAATGATGATAGTTGAACCATAGCAATAAATAAAATTGGCAAAGAAGAAAATGTCAAAAAGGAAGGGAAGAGGGCCCAGGACAGAAATTTCAGGATACCCTCAACTTTAGGGAAAGAGAAGAAGATGTAGATCACAAAATACCCTGGGAAGTTTATTCCTAGAGCCCCAATCTTACTCTCCCCATGTATCATCCTTTTAAGGCTGCCCTGCAACCTTAAACTAACTTCTAGAAATCTTATCCTAGAGGAGCTAAGGTACTTACTGCCACAGGGCAATGCTTCCCTTATTCATGAGGGTTCATATGGCCTACTATGTTTATCCTGCTCCACATCACCAACAAAGCTTTTTATTCCTGGCCATCTTCCTATTTTGCCACCATGTACAAGTACTTTTCCTTTCTCTATATCTTTAATTCTGAAAATAGTAATCAAACTAAAATTATGATTGCTTCTGGAAATGGCTTATTAATTAACTGTCTTATGATTCTACCCACCATCCTTGTGACTTCTAGCCCAAATCACCCTTATCACCATTTTAATATCTCTATATGTTCTTTCCCAGTATTAGAATGTAAACACTTTAAGAGTAGATTCTTCTTCATTAGATATCGTATCTTAAATATTTGTATAAGGCACAGTTAATAAATAATATTTTTTCTTTCATTGATTAGTTCCCTAGACAGCTCCCAAATGATCCCAATATCAAGGAAGGGATGCCTTTACTACCTTTTATTTGATCATTTCTTTTCACAGACAAATAAATCAAAGCTGCCAGATCTTCAGGCAAAGGATGTCTTCTGAATGGAATTCAATTAAGTCCCTCTTATACACTGACAATATCTTACAAACAATATGTGTCAGAAGTCTTCCTGATTTCAGGCTGGTTCTCTAATCCTTCTGTTACAATTCTTCTTTTACCCATTTTTGGTCAAAAAATTATAAATACATTTTAAATATTAGTTCACACTGGCCAAATAGGCATTTTCCTCTTCCATCTCTGAAAGATAGTTAAAGCAGATATAAGGAAACTGCTAATAAGTTAGAGCAGTTACTTAATCCTCAGCTGAAGCTGATGTCCCTACCCATAGTGCTGACCACTTCTCTAATAATGTGAAAACTCTGGGCCCCAAATTTTCTTCATCTATAAAATGAGGGGTCTGCTCTCAGATGATTTGCAAAGTCTTCCTAGTTTTCAAATTCTAAGACTCCATAGCTCTTTTCTAATCCTGTTCTCAATCTTTAACACTGTTGCCTCTGCTTTTCTCAGAATCATTCAGTGGCTGTCCTCCAATTATCTGAAATCTAAATGCTAGGACTTGTCCAAATACTTATTTTGAACTACAGGATTAGTCGGGTACTGATCTTGTTAGATTGGTTTGTGTGTTTTTGACACAAGGTAGATACAACCGACTGTAGGTGTGCTGGCTTTCCAGGGGAAAAAAAAAAGAATAACTATGACTTAGCAACCTTTAAGTAAGAAAAAGTGGTGGAAGCTATAACTTGCAAGGATTCATTTTATATATCCAGACAAGTTTTTCAAATATTAGCAGTCATAAAAACTAAAAATCATTTGTAAGATTGTAAATTTTGATGAAAGAAATGGAGTGAAATAGAATAAATGTAAAATATATATCATAATATTTTTCAATTGTGAGGTCCAATACTATATTTTAACTGTTTTACAATCCCAATTTGCCCAGGCATAATGCTTTGTATATAACGGACATTTAATAATTTTTCTTGATTAAATTAACAATATTTCCAAAAATTTTAATATACTTTTTACAAGCTGAACATACATATTCCTAGTTCTCTTTGAGAAGCTCAAAATCAGACAATGAAATATATTAGAATGTTTGTAAGATTTAGATTTATATCTGATAGAGGCTGAGAGAGCTTCTGGTCTTATGATGTCAAACTCAAATAGAAATGGATTCTCTATGAGCTACATATTCCCTTAGAAAATTACAAATTAACACCATCTATATTTTGTTGTATTTTATTTACATTGTTAAATGTTTCCCAGTTACATTTTAATCTGTAGTGGGAGCATTTGGTAGCCTTGTAGAAATAAATTTGACATCTCTGGATTTCTGAAAACCCTTTCATTTTAAAGGTGAAGAAACCAAAATACCCAGAACACTAAAATGACTTATCCCAGAGATAGCAAATAGCATAATCTGGACTTCAGCCTTAATCTTTACATTTTAAATGTAGTTTTCTTTCTATTATGCTATCTGCCCAAATATGCTAAGCAATATTTTAGACTTTCCACAACACTGTAACCACAAATTAATATTCTTCTCTTCGGTTGTTATATTAATAACTATCAGAGATGATAACTCATTATTTATAGGAAAAAATTTATGTATTATTCACTCATTTGTTTTTATTACTTTTATTAGTTTTTATTATTTCTCCCAGTGCCTCCATTGAATAATGAAGAAATTGAAAAATAAAACCTCCATAAAGAAATGTTCATATTCCAGCAACACAAATTCCAAAATTGGCCAAGTTCAAAATGTATGTCACTTCCTACATTTCAAATCTATCAGTTTTCTGGCAGGAAGTGTATGGTATTTCATCTTCAGTCTTCTGGACTTTAAATTTACCATTACTCTGACCAGAGCTCCAAAGTTTTTCAAAATTATTTTCTCTATAATGTTGCTGTCATTATATTAAACATGCTTCTAGTTCTATTCATTTAACTTGGCATCAGTTCCTAAAGTTTGTCCCAGTTTCCTTTGAAATTGTGCATTTCATTTCTTATGGCACAATAATACATCATTATATTCATATGCCACAATTTGTTTAGCCTTTTCCCAATAAGTGGGTATTCCTTTATTTTCCAGTTAGGAGCTACTAGGTAAGGAATGGCTACGAATATTTTTCTATATGTAGATTCTATTCTTCTTTCTCTGATACCTTTGAGAATATAGTGACATACTCTGTTAAATGCCACACACAGCTTAGTAAATTTTTTAGTCAAAGTTCTAAATTTCTAAATTGCTTTCTAGAATGACTGAAACAATTCACAGCCTCATCTGTGGTATGTATCTATGTCTGTTCTCCTACAGTTCCTTTAACTCTTCTCATTTTCTTCATTTACTTAATTTACTTTTGCTTAATTTATATTTATCTAATTTTTAGTGATTTGGAGCTTTTTATATGGTTATTGATAACTTAAATCTAAAAAGTGCTTATATATATCCTTTAAAAAGGGTCTATTTATATTCTTTGACCATTTACCTATTGGAAAATGTCTTATTTTTGTAAATTTTAGTCGTGCATATATGTATATACAAATATATATGTATATGGCTCTCTGCAACAAAGAATTGTCTCAAACCAGTTCCAATTGTTCACTGAAGAAAACCATATACACCCAGAGAGAGGGAAATGAAATATGGGCCACAATGTAACATTTTCATGATCTCTATTGACATTTGCTTGCATTGTGTTGCCTTTCTCTGATTCTTTTTTTTTTCTTGTAGATAGGATTTTTCTTGCATAACTTCTCAAGCATTTCAACATTATTAACATGTAGTGGACTTCCTGCCATCTAGGGGAGGGGAGGGGACTGGGGGTAAAATTTGTAATGGAAAGCTTTGTAAAGATCAATGTTGGGGAACTACCCATACATATGTTATACAAATAAAAAGCTTTAATAAAAAATAAATAAATAAATATAAAATAAAATAAATATATATACATATATATATACGTATACTATACATATACATATTTGCACACATACATATATGCATATGTTTGTATATCTATCCATTTGAATATGTATGTTATATCTATATATCAGACATGAGATCTCTTGTAGAAACTTGTTGCAAAGATTTGTTTCCCTTTTTAACTATTTCTCTTCCAATTTTAATTGCATTGCATTTCTATGCAAAAATAATCTTTTAAATTTGATAAATAAATCACAGTTGTCCATTTTATCTTGTCATCTCCATCACTTTATTACTCTCTAACTCTCCTCTGTCAATAGATATCTGAATGTTACTTTCTCTCTCACTTCTGTAATTTGTTTATTGTGTCACCTTTTATGCCTAAATCATGTATTCATTTGGAATTTATCCTGGGTTGAGTAGTTGGTTTACACCTAATTTCTACAAAGCTGCTCTCCAGTTTCCCAGCAATTCTTGCCAAAGAGTAGTTCTTATTTCAGTACGTAAATTTATTAAATATTGTGCTTTTCTGTTTGTTTGCCTCTTCATGTTATGTACCAAATATGCTACAGTGATTAAACACTGAGTGTGCCCTTCAGTATTTATCAAGATCAGATACTAATTTGTATTATTAAAATAACATTAAATAGCTTCAAAACTAGAGATTTTCAATGAGCCTACTAAGATGTTAATCTGGCGTAGCCTACTTATGCTTAGCAAAACTTATAAAACAGAGTAGAGAGGATTCTTAGTTTTCACAAGTTGGGCAGACAGAAACTCTGGTGCTATTGTACTACTATTGACCCTAATTTTGCACCGGTCTCTCCTTGTCTGGACATCGTAACTCAGAAAATCAAACAGCTAAGACTGATTAGTAAATACTAAAAGCAAGATTTGGGGTTTTAAAAAATTATTATTCCCTTCAAATGATTGACATAAACTAATACAGTTTAAATCATAAGCAATAGACTCCTATCTGTTTTGCTTATGAAGAATTGTGGGAAGGTATTTTCCATCATTTTATTGAGCCAGGAGAAGCTGCTGGCAGAGTTGATGAAGAATCAGCCTTGAGACCAGGAAAACTCAGATCTTTATGTTTCTAAATCCAGCTGCCTAGATTAGTCATTAGAAAACAAAAATGCTAGGTCCATTGAGATTGACCACTAGATGATTAATTCCTTGGTGACAACAATCCATCATGACACAAGGGAGAGATTTGCTCTGTAATCCCTAGTGTCAAATCCCATTTCTATCACTACTTCTTTAACATTGGTCA
Source organism: Myrmecobius fasciatus (assembly GCA_023553655.1). Lineage (NCBI taxonomy): Eukaryota > Metazoa > Chordata > Mammalia > Dasyuromorphia > Myrmecobiidae > Myrmecobius > Myrmecobius fasciatus. The sequence continues at coordinate 2,552 of JAJPUD010005242.1, read as the reverse complement.
AGTTATGCACCTGAAATTGGGTGTCACAAAATAAGGATCTATTTTCAGTAAATATATACTTCATTCTCCAATAAATCACATGTAAAATGTGGAAGGTTGGCAAAAAGATCCACTAGGTCTTTCAACTCTACATCTATACTCCTATGACACTAAGAATGCTAAGATAGAGATAGATTATGCCACAAGCTACAGAGATACTTTGGGGATGTGCTTATGTAGCTCAAATTTAAAATGATCTCTGTTTAATTTGCTAGTATATTATCATTCTACACACTGGGGTAACTAGTTGGCACAACGGACAGAGCAACATGGCTAGAATCAGGAAGATTCCTCTTACTGAGTTCAAATCTGACTTCAAATACAAGTGTAATCCTAGGAATGTTACTTAACCCTGTTTGCCTCAGTTTCCTCATCTGTAAAATGAACTGGAGAATGTTACCCAAGTATTTTTGGCAAGAAAATACCAAATTAGATCATAAAGAGTAGAATAATAACAATCCTGTGAAACTACAACCAAATATATCAAATTGTATTAGACAGGTAGGTAGAAGAAAGGATATTGTGGTATCAATTCTACTTTAAAAATATGTCTTGGAGGGCAGCTAGGTGGAGCAGTGGATAGAGCCCCAGCCCTGAAGTCAGGAGGACCTGAGTTCAAAACTGGCCTCAGACACTTAACACTTCCTAGTTGTATGACCCTGGACAAGTCACTTAACCCCAATTGCCTCAGAAAATAAATAAAGATATGTCTTGGGTTGCATCTGCAGACAGTTGCTGACACTTTATACTTCTCCCTCCCTGAAGCTACCCTTACCTTGATCCACACTGATCTCCCCCTTCTTTCATCTCCTTACACATTAACAATTTGGACTAGTTTTTTCTTGGCTTAGTTCACCTAATGCCTAATCATCCAAATCAACCTGCCTATTTCCACATCTTCCCTCATCCATCCTTCCTACACACACACACACACACACACACACACACACACACACACACACACACACACTTATCTCTGCAATTGTGCTTCTTTCATTGTTGGTCATCTCCAACAGTCTCAAGCCCAGCTCCCTCACTTTCCAACTATCTTCTATGTTGGGGAACAAAAACCAACTTTTGCAGAAAAAAAAAGACTTCTAAAAGGGAGATGTGAGGCGGGAATGCTCTGCAGGTATACCAAATGTCTTGGGCAACCCTTAAAGAAAGAAAAGATTCCTGAATAGTGGCCATGAGGAAGGAATGTACCATAAAAGAAGAGATAGTCTGGGTAAATGCAAAGAGATAAGAGACTGCATGTCAGTCTCTGGGACTGTATTTCATGGAGCTTATAACCTAGTACTGGCAATATCACATGTATGCACAAGCTATACAAAAACTCTAAGGCAAAATAAAATTTTAAAAAGGAAGTTTGATAGGGTGAAGAGAGGAAAGATCATTTCTGAATGGAACAATCTGGAAATTTTTCCCTCCTCATAAATAAGTATGGATAACTATACAGCATTTGGATGTTTCCAAAACCCTATGTGTATTTGATCCCTCACAACAACCTTGTGATATAATTATTAAAGGTACTATTTTCCCCATTAAAAAATTAACCAGTAAACTCAAGTTCCTTGAGACTGATTTGATCATGTTTTTATAGACAGAAAAATATGTGGTTTCATATTATCATTTAAGTCTAACTCCAATCCTATTATAGCACTTGGCCTCTCCCCACCAATTCTTTCCTATTTGAAAAAAACTTTCATAGTGAAGTCTTTGATTCCTTAATTAAGACTATGACTTAAATTCAAGAGAGAGGGGAGGGAATGGAATAACTTAAACCTAAATACACAAATTAGAGATAATGGATCTTTCTCTGAAAGAAGATTTTGATTAAAGAGTTAAATGGAGGTATAACAAAGGAGAGAAAGAGAAGTCTGACTATTTTTCTTTAGATGGTCCTGCTTGAAAATAATAAATGGGCCAACTGGAATAAATGGGCCACAGTGAGAATGCAAAGGCAAAGGGAATTATTTATTCTTTGTTCTGGAAGAGGACCTGACATTTGAGAGGATTTGCAAGGGAATCACACTTAATTGAGGCAGGGCTGGGCAAAGACATCAGCCTCTCTCTTCTCCAGAGTCATCTGGATCCAGTTGCAAGATATAGATTAGGATGCCTGGAAATGGCTCCCCAGTAAAAAGAGTAGAAAAACAAAGAAGGAGCAGAGAAACAAATACTGACATTAGATCAAGATCACTATGTGTTGTCACGGGCAGGTCCATCTAAGACAGCATCATTAGCTCAGTTTTGATGTTAGGATGGAATGATGTGTACATACATCATTGAAAAGTTTATAAAAGATCCTTCGTCATAAGGATATGTAACAAAAACACAGTGGCACTTAGAGTCTAAATTTTTGCTTCCCCCACTTGTAACTTGTATTCATATGGAAATAGGTCTGGTTAGTAGCGCAGGGTATGATTGTTCTGGGAATGACTCTTCAAACATACACCAAGTAAAAGGCACCTGGACCCCATTTGAGGGGAGAGGGACTTTTCATAATTTTT
>JAJPUD010005241.1:146625-165281 GCA_023553655.1 Myrmecobius fasciatus | reverse complement strand
GCATTAGCCCAATGATCACAGATCTAGGGCTAAAAGGGATCTTAGAAGCTGTCTAGTCCATCCCCTTCTACATATAAGAAAACTGAGCCCCAGAGAAGTTTAAACTTGTAATATGTGGCTCAGCTGGATTCGGAATCAGGTTCTCTGACTCCAAATCCAAGAGAAGATTCCTGCAGATGATTTCTGGCTGGGGTATTGATATTTGATTGTCTTGTCCTGGGTAAGATTGTGATAGTGAGAATCCTGGTATATCAGGACTAAGTAAAGCAGGGGAAAATTGCACCAGGCTTCCATAGTAATGCCCTGGGTGCTGCACACTATATATTGGTGGGTGAGGCATTTCTAGTTGATCCAGAGCACAGCAGGTTCATCTTCTATATGGTTTTGGAGCAAGAAGCCTTCTAATTCTAGTTCAAAGAACTGGTGATACCAGTTATAACTAGGGCTGGGTAATGGGGGCTAAAGCCCCTAATTGAGAAGGTTCCTTTCCTAACTGTTCTCTTTTGCCTCTTACATATAATGTAATACATACACACAGAGAGTGTTTTGGACTTGTGATTTCATTGGTAGAGGGAAATATGGAAGGGGAAATTCTCCTCTACCAATTCTATCAGTGCATTGCAGTCTCAGCAACTTACAATGTTAGAGAATTGCTTGGGGGCATTGAAAAGTTAAGTGAATTGCACCCCCACCCTTATCCCAAAGTCAGACATTTTATATATGTCAGAGACAGGACTTGACCCCAGACATTACAGGCACAGATCTTGGATCTTTAGCTACTATGCCTCTATCTGCAACTATGTCATCCACTTTTTTCTTCTCTTTCATATCATCATATTCCCTGTTTCTGTCTCCGTCTCTGTCTCTCTCTCTTCCTTCCATCTTCACATCCATCAATTCTATTTTTATCTCTCTATATTTTTATCTCCATTTCCTCTATTACCTTTTCTATTATCTTTCTCCATCTCTTTCTCTTCTAACTCCATACATTATCATTTTTTATCTATTTTCTCTCCCTCTCTTTAAATCTGTCACTATCTCTAGCTTCATTCTTTATCTCTATCTCTGTCACCACCTGTTTCTCTCTCTCTCTGTTTCTATCTTTATCTGTGTCTCACTCTTTTCTTATCTCCGTCTTTGTCTCTACTTGTGTCATCTCTACCATCTCTTATCTCTATGATCTGCAGGCAAATTCATCTTAGTCTCTGACTAGCTTTAGAAAACGTTCCTTTTCTATAATGCAAACTATTCTATCCCGATCATCCTCCATCTCCTCCTTCCCCCCCCCCAACAAGTGTAAGCCAGACTCTTTTCAACGCTGCTGCTGCTCGTGCTGCAGATGCTAATTTAGGGCCCCTGTTTTCACCCCTGTCTTGAATCTCCTCGATCTGATTTGTAGCGTTGCAGTCTTTTTTTTTTTTTTTTTTTCCCCAGCACAAAGCTAAGAGGGAGTGTTAACTGGGATTTCACACGCCTCCTGCCCCCTCTCTACGTTTCCCATATTTCCTGTTTTATTTTCAGCTTGTCGGGCAGACTGCGGGTGTGTTTTTGCGATTTGGATGGGTAAACACTCATTTTATCTGAGATGAAGTGCAGGATGCCCTTTTAAGAGTCGTACTATTATGCTGATGCCTCTGGATGGGAAGTCGGGGAAGCTCAAACCTTCCCAGGGAGCAGACTGAGCTTTGTTCCCAGTGGATAAACTGTTACGGGAAACAAACATCCCAGTCGGCTCATTAGCATAATCTTAAGAATTAATGGCTTGATTGATGTTTTTAAGTTTCTTTGTCATTTTTTATAACTGATAAGGTATTAAATGGAGAAGATAGAGAAGAGAAATCATGACATAATATATATCTATATCTATATATATTTTAAGTGGTTTTTCACGGTGTCTATACACATACATATACACTTGTTCACACATGTCCACACCCACACCCACATTCACACTCACACAGTCTATTCATCAACATTCATCTTTTGAATGGCATTCTAAGCCCAAAGCCCTCCAAGATATGGAATTAATTTCATAGCAGGTGATTCTATATATTTCGTGTAAGCCATCTGTCCTCTCTTAGATTACCTCTCTGCAGTTACAATAATTAATCATTCCTGGGGCTGGCTTAACTGGGAATTTCTCTCCTGTCGGAAAGATATGCAGATGGAATGCTGTTAACTGTGTGAACTGGAATATTTGCTTTAAGGCAATGTCTTTGTGAGACAGGTGTATCCAAGACTTAAGGATGTGACAAATGCCTGTTAAGTGCCTATTATGTGGCAGGCACTGTGCTAGGCACCAGGGAGACAAAGATAAAATGGAAACTAGTCTCTACTCTCAGGGAGCTTATATTCCACTGAGGGATGCAATATGTTAGCATGTTAGTATATACATGATAATTAAAAAAAATAACTTTTTACATTCAATCCAGTGCTCCAGCCTGTCAAGATCTTTAATGTGTTAGCTAAATCACACATCTTGTATCAAAGGACTTCCCCAAAGTCAGAAACCCTCCATCCTAGAGTATAGAAAACCCTCACCTCCTTCATTTTACTGTATATTTTTTCAAATAATGATGATGATTGGGGCAGCTAGGTGGCACAGTGGATAGAGCACCAGCCCTGAAGTCAGGAAGACCTGAGTTCAAATCTGACCTTAAACACTTCCTAACTGTGTGACCCTGAACAAGTCACTTAACCTCAATTACCTCAGTAAACCCCTCCCCCCCAAAAAAAACAAAACAAAAAAAACAAAAAACCTGATGATGACTAAAAGATGATAATTATTATGGCCATGATAATATCACTGGCATCAAGCAACATGGAGTAGTAGAGAGATTGTTGAATTTGGATTCAAATTCCTTCTCTGGCAATGTGTTACCATGGATAATTCACTGTTGGGGTCTCAGTTTCCTCATCAGTAAAATGTGGATGTTAATAATATACATAATACCCACCTCCCAGGATTGTTGTGAAGGTCAGAGGAACTACAGTACATAAAATACTTTGCATATTTTATAATCATGTAAATAACAATAGTATTTATGAAGCATTTTAAGGTATGCAAATTGCTTTTTAACTATTATATCATTTGATCCTCAAAAGAAGTCTAAAAGGTGAGTGCCACTATTATCTCTATTTTTTTTTTTTAACAATCAAAGAAACTGGGGTGGGTAGAGTTTAAGTGATTTGTCCAGGTTGACATGGCTAATAAGTATCCGAGGATGTGTTTGTATTCAGATTTTCCTGAAGTTTAGGGCCAGGACTTTATCCATTTTGTCATCTCAGATTATAGTTCATGGGATTTAGAGGGTAAACAGCTTCTAGAGGTCATCTAGTCTTGTCTATTTTCCAGAGAAGGAAAAAAAAAATTCTGAGAGGTCAAATGCCTTAGGAACATATTAAATTTGAGGCATTTCTTTTGACTCTAAATCAGTACATTTTGTGATAAACTGAGCTATAATAAAATAATATAAATGCATGAGAGATGTATATAAAATGCAGTATTATAATGGGTTCAGAGGGGTAATCACTGACTGTAAGGTGCAAGAAAGCATCCTGGAGGAGATAACATTTGAGGTGGGATTTAAACTAGGGTTAAAAATTCAACAGGAAGGAGAAGGAAAAAATATTCCATGTATAAGAAACATTTAAGAAAAGGCATAGAGGTTCATGGTGTGAATGGATGATTATGGATAGGCTTTGATCTGAAGCCTTTGGTCACTCCTCATTGGGCATGGGGCATGAATGAACCCTTTTGAAGGCAGGTAAGAGATAATTATGGTTCTGGTAGGTGATCCATATATGATTTCCTTGTTTCTCACAAAAAACCTGCTCCTTCTCTTAACTCTGGGTATTTTCACTGGCTGTGCCCCAGGTCTGAAACTCTCTCCTAGACTTCTCTGGTTTCCTTCAAGTTTCACTTCTACAAGAAACCATTCCTGATTCCTTTGAATTCTGTAGCCTTCTCTCTTTTAATTCTATTCAGTTGATCCTGTCTATAGCTAGTTTGTGGTTGTTTGGATGTTATCTCCCAAAGAAGGCTATGAGCTCTTTGAAAACAGGGATTGCTTTTTTGGGGGGGTCTTTCTTTGTATTTCTAAACTCTTAGCATGGTACTTGAACATATTAGATGCTTAAAAATAATTGTTGGCTTGCTTGGATTCAATAATGCCTGAGGTCCCTTCCAAATCTGAGAGGCTATATAATTCCGTGGAGTTAATGGATATGCATGGCAATGTTCTATATATCTCTAAATTTGGACTTATCTCTTTTAAGAAGTTTTCCTGAGTTCATTCTGGGCAGATCTATTTTTTATTCAATATTCTTTTTAAGTAGTCATGTGATAGAGGTGAGAGTAAAATGCAAGAAAACTGATTTTTATGCAAGTATATCACATATAGAATCTTGCAGAATTTGAGAACTAGAAGGGACCTCAGTAGCTGTTTTGTCCAGCTATATATGAAAGGAATGATCACCTGTGTTAAGAATTAATTAATAATAATTCATATTTAGTGGTTTAAGGTTTACAATATATTTTTCTCACAATAATGTTATGAAATAGGTAATGTAAGTACATCGAATTTTACAGATGAGCAAACTCAGAAGTTCACAGAGTCAAGTAAAGTCAACAACAAATCCTTATTAAGTGCATACTATAAGACAGGTATTGTGCTAAGCACCACAGATACAAAAAAAAAAAAAAAAGACAACAGCAACAACAACAAAAAAAGCCAACAAACTAACCAAACAAAAAGCTTGGCTTTGCTCTGAAGGTTCTAATGGGGAAGACAACATACAAACAATTTTGTGTAAATAAGACATTGTAGGATAAATTAGAGATAGAGAGACAAAGTGGCTTACCCTACCACATAGCTACTAAGAGTCAGAGATAATGTTTAAATCCAAATGTCCTGACTAAAAGCCTGGGGTTCTTCCCAGCTTGCCAAAGTGCCTCCTTAAAGCTTACAAGTTCAAGTAAAGGTTGTTCCATTCAAGCTAAGTCATGTTGGTATTTCCTGGTAACCCAAGATCATGTCTCTGTCAGGAGTTTTAGTCTGATTTAGGGTCAGAAAGTCCATGTAACTTGCTGATTAATTTCCAATAGATGGACTGCTTCCAATATGCTCTTGCTTAGTTGCTATCTTTATAGCAAACTACTAAGGACTCTTGGAATTTTGGCCCCCCAAATTTCTCAAATCCTAAACTCTTTTGTTTCCTATGCAAATGAGTAGAATGGATAAAAAGTCATAGATACAAGACCAAAAGCCTTGGGAGTTAAGGTTATTGCTTTCCCCTGACTAATTGCATCCTGATATTTATTAGTTGAGTGACCCAGGACAAATTACTTCACTGCTCTAATTCTACTTTCATATTTGCAAAACAGGAATAACAATACTTGTATTATTATTATTATTATTTTAATTAAAGCTTTTTATTTACAGAACATATGAGTGATTTTTCTGCATTGACCTTTGCAAAACTTTTTTTTTGTTGTTCCAAGCTTTTCCCTTCCTTCCTCCCACCCCCACCCCTAGATGACAGGTAATCTAATACATGCTAAATATGTTAAATTATATGACAAATCCAATATATGTGTACATATCTATACAGTTATCTTACTGCACAAGAAACATCAGATCTAAAAAGAGAGAAAATAAAACGACTTAAGAAGGAAAACAAAATGCATGGAAATATTCACAGAAAGCGTTAAAATGCTGTGTTGTGGCTCACTATCAGTTCCCACAGGCCTCTCTCTGGATGTATATGACTATCTTCATTGCTGAACAATAGGAACTAGTTTGAATCACATCATTGTTGAAGAGAACCATGTCCATCAGAATTGATCATCGTATAGTCTTGCTGCTGTGTATAATGTTCTCCTGGTTCTGCTGATTTCACTCAGCATCAATTCATGCAAATCTCTCCAGGCCTCTCTAGAATCATCCTGCTGGTTTGTTTCTTATAGAACAATAATATTCTATGACATTCATATACCATAATTCATTCAGCCATTCTCCAATTGATGGGCATCCCTTCAGTTTCCAGTTTCTAGCCAGTACAAAAAGGGCTGCCGTGAACATTCTTGCACATGTGGGTCCCTTTCCCTCCTTTAAGATCTCTTTGGGATATAAGCCCAATAGAAACACTGCTGGGTCAAATGGTATGCACAGTTTGATAACTTTTTGAGCGTAGCTCCAGATTGCTCTCCAGAATGGTTGGATCCGTTCACAGTTCCACCAAAAATGTATCAGTGTCCCAGCTTTCCCACATCCCCTCCAACATTCGTCATTATCTTTTCCTGTCATTTTAGCCAATCTGATAGGTGTGTAGTGGTATCTCAGAGTTGTCTTAATTTGCATTTCTCTGATCAATAGTGATTTGGAGCACCTTTTCATGTGACTAGAAATAGTTCAATTTCTTCATCTGAAAATTGTCTGTTCATATCTTTTGACCATTTATCAATTGGAGAATGGTTTGAATTCTTATATATTTGAGTCAATTCTCTATATATTTTAGAAATGAGTCCTTTATCAGAATCTTTGAATGTAAAACTGTTTTCCCAGTTTATTGCTTCCCTTCTAATCTTGTCTGCATTCATTTAGTTTGCACAAAAACTTTTTAACTTGATATAGTCAAAATTATCTATTTTGTGTGTATTATTATTAATATGGTTTTATGTAATGGTGCCAAGATTCAAACTGAGACCTTCTTCTTTCAAATTCACAGTTTTCCATGATAGCATATGATTTCTTTTACCTCTAAAATTCTTTGTCCTAACAACAATTACTGTCCTTGACTTCTGGTCCTTTTTATAGATAAATCCTTTTTTCTTTGCTAGTTTGTGCATTATAGTGGAAAGAGCATTGGTCTTAAATCCAGGGCACCTGGGTTCAGATCCTGACTTGGCTATTCTGTGGACAAGACCTTTCTCTGGACCTCAGTTTCCTCTTGTGTAAAGTGAAGGGTTATATGGTGATGGGTCTGGTGTTGGATTAGATGGCTTTCCCAGATGCTTCCAGCTTTAAGTTGCATGAATTTATGGTCTCTTTCTGGGTATTAGTTTCTGCAAAATAAAGGAGTTGGGTTAGAAGGCCTCTCAACTCTAAATCAATGATCCTATAATCTCCCTTACCCAGCAAAATATTTCCCATAGCATCCCTCAGGCATGACAAAGTCTGATCACATAACAGCCATCCATAAGTGTTTGTGACTGCTCAGTGTCTCAGAGCAAGTAGAATCCCTAGAAGGACTTGGGAGAGTTTTGTTTTTTCTAGATGAAGATTGTAATTGGTTATTGATGGCCTATTTGTATGCTAATGCTGCTCAATAAAAAAAAAAAGTTAAGCCATAATTAACAGTCTTGCTTTTGCTACCAAAAAAAAAAAAAAAAAAAAGCACTGAAAGGTCAATGGATTTCATACAATAAATTATTAAATAATGGGAGACACAGGAAGTTAAGTTCCTGAGATGTAATCTTTTCAAGTTTTATTAACTAACATTTATTACAAATGCTGACAATATTTACATTTTGTTCTTGACATTTTCCTGCTGGCTCCTCAAAATGCTCTGAGCCCTGGATGGTTTTTATAATTCACTCGTGTTTATCAGATTCTACTTAGGAAGAGGCATGAAAGTAACATCGTGTTTATTATTTGACCTCTCATTACCATGTATCAATATTTGGTCAATAGGCACCCATAAGTACACAAGGGAAAGATTAATGAGCTAGAACTCTAATTATGGGCATAATGAAGAGTGCTGAATTTGAGATCAGAGGACCAGGATTTGAATTTCACCTCTACCATTTACTATCCATATGACCTTGAATGAATCAATAGGTCTCTTTAGACCTCAGCTACCTCTTCTGCAAAAAAATGAAGGAATTGCACTAGATGATATCTCAAGTCTAGACTAGAGCACCCCAAAGAGCTTTTCTTTATGTGGATTCTATCTGTTGGTATTTACCATATTAGAAATGAATTTATCTTAGTATTATTATGAAAATAATCTTGACTTATGTATGCCCTAAAAGGGAATGTAGGTTCAAACTTTTAGAACTGCTGCATGTATATAGAGTATACATTTAAAGTTGGAAGAGACCTTGGAAACTGTTGATTCCAACTCCTGACATTTTACAGGTGAGGAAACAAGGCCAGAGATTAACTGAGGTCATGTAGTGTCAGAGGTAGGGATCTGAATCCCAGTTTTCCTGACTCCAGGTTCAGTATTCTCTTCACTATATACTTATACAGCACTCAATCTTTTTTGACACTCTGAGTCACATTCAGTTGACTCTGTTTCATCACTTGAACAATGATGAAGGTGACCTCTAAGACCCTTCTAACTAGACCCTATTTATTCCTATGTGAACTGGACCATCCCAACCCACGTCTGTTGCTCCTGCTGCCTGGAATATAGCAGAGTTTTGTCTAGTATAGATCTTGATATGACCATCAAATTGCTTACAAAATAATGACAGCGGCATGGGTATGAAGCATCCATGAGGGAAGAGAATTGGACAAAACTAAATATCAGATGGGGCAGCCCAAGGATTGCTGAACAAAAGTAGTCAATTTTCCAGAATATTTCACTCTTTTGGGGCTAATGGGCCTAGGTTGTCACAACATCTGAAGTAAGACAAATTTAAAACTGAACAAGTAACTAAATTCAAAGAATGCTGATTATACCACATAGCAAGGTATAGCACATTTATTAAGCGCCTATTGTGTGCAAAGCATTATACTCAGTAACAGTTTGAATTATGGGACCAATGTCATCTTGAAGAGAGAACTCCAGTGGAATTCAAAGAGACCTTTCATTTAGCCTGTTCCACTTAGAAATTTTAGCCAAAACAAAGATGAAATTCAAAATCTGCCTTTATGTATCTTTTACACATCAATCTTTGTTTTACCTTCTGGTACCAAATAGAATTATGATCAAAAATGGACAGAAGGTATGCTTATCAAACTTGCCAATTTTACAAACAGGACTTGATTCTTGCCTCTGACAAATACTAGCTGTGTGACCCTGTCACTTATTCTTTTAGTACCCAACACAACTCTCTAAGAATCTGTTACAAACAAATTGCTGATTTATGTCAATAAGGGATTTTTGAACTATGAATTCCTTATTCCCATTGAAATAATAGGTTCAGATCGAAAAAAACTCAATAATCCACTAAGCTGGCAAGAATGTCTAAATATACTGAATGGCAGAATCTTGACACATTGGGATAGTAGCAACCATCCAACCTATGAGTTTCAATAAGAATACATTGAAAATCTTTATTTAGATTAAAAATAAATTAAACTGTATAAGTATAGAATAAGGAACTTTGTCTATAAAGGTGTTTATGTGAAAAAGACCTCTATATAAAGTTTTGTGGAAGCAAATTAAGTAAACTACATATTTTTGCTTGTACAGTTATATCTGTCTTTTTATGACCCTGTTGGGGGTTTTCATGGCAAAGATATCAGAACAGTTTGCCATTTTCTTTTCCAGTTCACTTCATAATATATGAGGAAACTGAGGCAGATAGATATAGGTGATTTGCTCAGGGTCACAAACTAGACCTAGCACTCTATCTACTGAACCACCTACCTGCCTAGATACTATATTAAGAAGTATTCATAGGAAAATAGATCTCAGCACAAAGGAGGAAATAGTTTCTTTGTATTCTGTTTTGTACCTGGAGTTTAGTTTAGTTCTGGCAATCATATATATATATATATATATATATTTTTTTTTTTTTGCTGAGGCAATTGGGGTTAAGTGACTTGCCCAGGGTCACACAGCTGTTATGTGTCTGAGACCAGATTTGAACTCAGGTCCTCCTGACTTCAGGGCTGGTGCTCTATCCACTGCGCCACCTAGCTGCCCCTGGCAATCATATTTTTAAAGAAAGATATTGATAAACTAAAAAGCATCTAAAGGAGGGAGGCCAAGATGGGGAGGGGACAGGAAATTACCTCATATGAAAACTTGTTGAAGGAATTAGGCAGATTCATCCTGGAGCTGAAAATATTTGGCAGTGGGGGGATGATGAGATAGCTGCCTCTGAATATTTAAAGGATAATTATGTTGAAGAAGGCTGGTCATTTCTCTTTTTGGCTCCAGAAGGTACAACTGGTCTTGATGGTAAATGATACAGGGAGGTAGATTTGGGATTTTAGCTTGTTATAAAAAGCTGTACAATTAGAGCTGCAGAAAAATGGAACAAGTGCCTCAAGTGAGAGTGAGTCTTTATAATTGGGAAGGGGGAGGACAGTATCTTCAGAGATAGAATGACACCTGGGGGATGTTATGAAGGCAACTGATATCTCAGGTAGGGAGTTGGTTTAGAGAGTGAACAAGAGGCAGTGGAAAGAGCTACTGATTTGAGGGTCGCCCTAGCTCTGCCCTTACCCTCATCCTGACCTTGAACAACCTAATGCTTTTCTCTGGACTTCTAGTACCACATAGTCAAAGTGAATATATTAGACTAAATGATCTATAATTGAAGTGAGGAAGACCTGGATTCACATCCCACCTCCATCACTTGCTCACTGTGGAGTTATGGGCAAGTTAGCTTAACCCTCTGTAAGCCTTATCTTCATTCTCATCTACATAATGTGGATTCTGAGTATTATAATATTAATTTTGCAGGGTAGTTGTGAGGCGCAAATATTATAATGTACACAAAATAATTTCTTCACCTTAGAACACTGTATGTTTCAGCTATTTTTTTTGTTCTCAGTAATCTGTGATAACTTCTGAGTTTGTACATAGATTTATGCAAAAAAGATCTAGGTATTTGTGCTTCCTTAACTACAGTATTAGTTGAGGAAAGCAGACAATTAGGCTCCATGAAATCTGTCTTATAGCTTGGAGAACTAAGGCCAAAGCCAGTGGAGGGGCTGGCCCAAAGCCACAAAGCATCAGTGCATCTGAGACCTGAGTTCATTGCCACTCCCAGCCCCTTGTCTCCACAGAAAAAATAATTCTGCTTGCTAGCATCCAAGATCATAATATCTAAGACGATCTGGCCAATGTTATGACTGAAATATTTTTTACTAGACCAGATTTCCTAAAGCAGTGGCAGTGTATTTAGCACAATTGTGATTCTCATCTGGAGCTGGGCTGAGCTGAGCTGAGAAAGGGCCTGTGAGCTGAAGGAATCCTTGAGAGGTCCGTCGAAAGACTGGGTGGTGGGTTGGCTACCGTAGTCTGGCTCCCCTGGGCAGCTTGAGCAGAGGCCGGTGACAGTTGTAAAGCATGAAATTACCAACTTGGTTGAAATCTAACTGCAATTTATCTGTAAGAACAACACTGAGAGGTGACATTTGTCTTAGCAAGTTTCCCATTCATTTCTGGAGCTGGAGTTCATCATTCATGCAATTCAAGTGCACGATACATGTAGATGAATATTTATTACCGATGATGAAGTATCCTTCTGGCAGTATAATACACTTCATTCACTTGAAAAACTAATCCAAACTGATTCACCAGAGATAGACTCCTACTGTGAGCGCAGGGAAAATTCCACCCTCTTCTGGAAAAATCCAGTTGGCTAGGGCCAACTTGGCTATTCTATTCTTAGATTGCCAGGGAGATCCATGGGAATGGGATCTATACTTAGAGACGGGTGTAAAGATGTGTCAAATTATCCATTATTTTGAAAACAACTAGTAAGTTGCACTGAATAGAACAATTGATTTTTTTGAATTGAATTTTAAAGCATAAAATGTTAAATCTGGAAAGGTCCACAGAACAAAGAATATTAGACCTCAAAGAATCCTTAGAACATAGAGTATTAGAACTGGAAGGAACCTTAATTAGAGCAGAGAATATTATAGCTGAAAAAAAAAAACTTTAGAACATAGTGTAGACATGAAATGTTAAGGCAAGGGAGGAGCTTCTAGATGATTTAATAGAACTCCTTAATTTGATGGAGAAAAAAAAAACCTGATACCTAGAGAGGGTCAGTGCCCAAAATTATACTGTTACTTGCAGTGACTTGTAGAACCCAGAGTCCTAGGTTTCCAGCTAGCTATTGACTGAATTTATCTGTTTGTATTGAAATAATGGAGGTGGGTATGGAGATGTATACCAGGTGTCTGTTGCTGGGAGTAGCTGAGAATGGTGGATGGATCCAGGAGTTTTGAGCTGTAGAAAGACTAAAATATGACCACACTAAGTCTGGAACCAATATGGTAAACCCACAAAGAGAGCTGGGTAACTGGACTGCTGAATGAGAATCATTTTGGCCCAAATTGGAAATCTTGACTGATTAGTAGTGAGAGTGGGCCCCTGAGTGACTGCTATACTTTTTAGCCTGGGAGAGAGATATCCAAACTAAAAAAGAAAGAAAGAAAGAGATAAAGAAAAGGAAAGAAAAGGAAAAGGAAACAGCACTCGTCTTTGGTAATGTTTTGTGTAAAATGGTGGTATAAATTTTTTAAAAATTATTTTTATGCATCCTTTTGTTTTTTTCCAATGTATATCCTTCCATAGTAGAGCAATCCCTTATAATAAAGAATAATAATAAAAAAGACTTTTAAATGGTTCAGCAAAACTAACCAATACATAAAAAAAATCTGTCATTATATGCAATATGCCAGAGTCCCTTACTCTACAAAGAATTGAGGTGGATCTTACTTTCTTCTCCTATGTCTTCTTTGAGGTTGAGCTTAGTCATTAAAACTTTGTAACATTCAGTTACAGTTCTATTGTTATACCCATTGAAATTGCCATGATTTTTGATATTCAATGCCCTTTATAACTTCTTTCCATCCCACTCCCTCCCTGCAATAGTATTTTTTTTTAACCTTACTCCCTACCACAAAACATGCAATCTAGAAACAATTTCTCCATGTACCTCCTACAAGACATTCTAAGCATTTTCACTGATGTTTTCCCCATGCTTGGATTTCTCTCACTTCTCACCTTTGCCTTCTGACTTCCATCACATCTCAGCCAAGATCCCTCCTTCTACAGGAAACCTTTCCCTTCCCTTGATTATTTCTTCTCTTTGATTAATCTTCTCTTGATTATTTCCAATTCATTTAGTATATAGCTTGCCTGTACAGATTATGTATACTGTCTCCTGCATTCATTTGTGAACTCTTTGAGACCAGGGATTGTCTTTTGCTTTTCTTCGTATTTCTATTGCTTAGTATAGTGCTTGACACATAGTAGGCTCTTAAGAAATGTTTATTCACTGTCTAGTTGTGTATATTGTTTCTCTGATTCTTTCTAATTCACTTTCCATCATTTCAGATGTCTTTCCATGCTTCCTTTACTCAGCATATTCATCATTTCCATGCTCTCTGCACTAATATTTATCATTTCTTACATCCATTACATTCATGTGCCACAAGTTCTTCATCCATTCCTCAAATCATGGTTATCTAACGAGATGGAACAAAACAGTTAAAATGTAAACTCTGGCTTAAACACACCTTTTCTTAGAGATGCTTTTATATTGTTATTTTATTTAATATGATATTATTGCTCCTATGGTTTGTTCTTCAATCAAGACAATCTTCAACAAGTTCTTTTTTTTTTTTTGGCTTCATATAGGCCTGCATCTTTGGAAGACCATCTGAAAGCACAAGATTCCAGCAGTGATTTAACACAGGATCTAAGTTCTGTGGCCCAAGATAAAAAAAAACCAAGATCAAAGACAATAGCACATGAGATGATAGTAAAAATAATCAAAGCATCATTTTTATTTTCTAATTTGGAAACCGCTTCTCCCAGAGGAATGAAGTAGAGATATCATGAGAAAATTAGCTTCCTGGCTCCTCTATATTCTTGTTTTCTCTTGACAAAGGATGGGGATTTCGTTCATTAAAATTGTATGGACTCCTACTCTTTTCCCTACTGTTTATTTACACAAGAAAGATGGATGACTCCAATGATTAAAACACTATCCTGGCTCAGACTGCATAAACCTTCCATATAAACAGTCAATTCTGCTCACAAAACCACAGCTAGTCTCCTTAAATTCTCTTCTGTTAATTCAAATGTGTGAGTGGATAAGTCTGGGGAAGGTCAGACAAAGGTGGGAAATAGTCATGAAACAAACAGTCCTCATTCCTTCAAAGAGGAATTTGCTTAATTCTCTTGTCCTGAGACAATAAGACATTCCCAACAGCTCTTGAATGACAGCTACTGGAGGGCAAGGGACTTGGGAAAAAGAAACCAAGAGCATGACCTTTGGTGAAGATTAAACTCAAGTTGACCTCAGAGGCTGAACAAAAGGTTATTAGAAAAAGATAAGAGCATCCAAATGACATTCTATTTATGTGAGTCTATCTATGACCATGTAATTACTTATCAATATGAAATTCCTGTATTTATCAATGAGTATAAAAACAATCATTGATTCACCATCTTGGCTTGACTTTTGCCAAACTTAAGATAGTTCTCCTTCATCTCTAGCGGAATCCAGTGTTATGGAATAGAAGGAATGCAAGGCTGGAAGTCAGGAGATTTGGGTTCAGCCCCTGGTTCTGTCAAGAATTATCTGGATGACTTCAGTGAATTGTTCAGTGAAGAAAGCCATATACACCTAGAGAGAGGGATGTAAAATGCGGATCACAACATAACATTTTCATGCTCTCTATCGATGTTTGCTTGCATTGTGTTTCCTTTCTCTGAGTTTTCTTTCTTGTAGATATGATTTTTCTTGCACAAAAATGATGTGTGGAAATATGTATACATATATTCAATTTGTCAAGTATTTTAACATAATTAACATGTAGTGGATATCCTGCCATCTAGGGGAGGGGTGGGGAGTAGGGGGGAAAATTTGTAACAGAAAGCTTTGTAAGGGTTAATGTTGAAGAATTACCCATACATATGTTTTGCAAAAAAAAAAGTTTTAATTAAAAAAAAAGAATTATCTGGATGACCTTTGACAATTCACTTGGCTAACTCTCAGTTTATCCCTTGGTAGAATGAAGGGGTTGGGCAATAGAACTTTCTGTCACATTTTTATCAGAGACTAATTTAGTATCTGCATTTATCTTACTAATAATAACTCATTTTTACATAGTGCTTTATAGTTTGTAAAATATATTACAAGTATACTCATCTGCTCCCAACAATGACTACATGGGAGCAAGTGCTGCAGATATTATCAGTTGAATTTTATATATAAGGAAACTGAGGACCATGGAGATTAAGTGATTCATCCATATTCATATAGCTAGCCTATATTGAAGGTAGGAGGCCTGGATTAATTAGAAATGAGATGCTAGCTTTTGAGGATGGATGGGTTAAGGAATTTTTGAGGATGGGGAGATATGTATATGTTTGTAAGCTTTAGGGAAGCAACCAGTACAAGTGAGAAAATGATGATAAAGGGGAAAATATCCTGGAGAAGACAAAATGAAGTGAGATCATGATTAAAGCTTTGAGAAATTGTGACTTGTCTATTCTGACATAGGTAGAGAGAGTCTGAGGGAGGATTTGAACTTATTCCCATCTGGTTCCCAAATCTAGCACACTACCCACTATTGCTTATCAGTTAACTTTGGAATACCTTATCAAGAAGGTTAGGCAACAGAAGATGGATTATTTTGCCATAGCAATTTGCAGAAACTATGTGCTAGGGTTTGAAGGGACTGTATAGTTCCATGAAATATTTTAGTAATGGAATAAGAAACATACCAGAAAAATTTAGTGGAGATACTGTTTTGTTGTAGTAGGGTTGTAGTAGACTAGAGAAGTTGGGACAGGAGGAAAATATACCACATTTTCATCCAGGATTCTGCCCGGCATTTAGAATCATAGGAAAATAGGCAGCCCATTCTAATTCCCCACCAAGGTGTCATCTTTGCCAGCCCCATAAATGTGCTAATTGTAACAATGACTGGTATGGGATCTATATTGGAAATGGAGATTGTATAAAGTGCATTGTTAAAGGTTTAATGAGACAATAAAATAGCACAAAATGCCGAGGACACATGTTATTCTTGCTTTAAGGCAGCTGGCTAGAATAGCTTTGTGAGTATAATACAGAGGAGAATTGAAACATTTATCTGGATAATTCAGGCGAAAAACAAAGCAAACACTTTTGTTTAGAACATCTGATTAATCGAATTGAGAGTTGTGCATTTTTATTTTAAATGAAACTCTCTGGATTGCCTTAGTTGCCCAGTTTGTCCATATAACATGACCGATAGCTCAGTTCCCAGAACAGTAACTTCTTAGAGGTATCTTGGGGGTAGTAGAAATAGTGTTTGATTTGGAGTCAGCAGACTTACATACCTTTGTACTTAAGCCATAGTTATAAGGGCAAGTATTACCTTGTTCATTCATCTAGCTTCTACTGTTCAGAAGGAAACCTCTAGACAGCAGGAACCAAGTCTTCTTTGTGTTTTGTAAATTGTTTCATGGATGCTCCATATCTACAATCATGTTATATTTGTGAATTTTCTGGGTGTGGAGAATTGAAAAAAAAACATAAGAGAATAGCACATAGTTGTATATGAGTCATGGGGTGAGAAGCCAAAGAAAAAATGGAATTGGTCCATTTAAGTTCTCCAGAGCATCCTGGATACTCATGCTTGATTAACAGCCTCAGGACTGATGAGGCCCATGTGGAAAATCCTTAAACAGGTTCTCATATTCCTTGAGTGGGACATCTTTGGCACTAGGGTACCAGTTTCTACTGCCTTGTAGTATTTTTGTTTGATGGAGTTACTGTGGAGAGCTAACAATCAAGAGGAAGTTTCTCCTTGAAAAAAAAAACCCTGTTTTTAACATCAATATTCCTCCAGTTATTGTATGAGAGTGTAAGGTATGAAATACTACAATTCCTGAAGAACTCACATTGAGGATCACCCAAGGGCAATAGAGAATGTGAGCTGGCTGCCATAGATAGCAAAGAAGGACTTTTAAGTCAGCAGTGGTATAAAATGTCATCAAAGAAACAAATTTGCCAAACAGAAGATAAGTTAGTTAAGGATTGAGAGAGAGGGTAAACTAGAGGGCAGCCTGCATATCCATTTGGAATTCTGTTGATGTTAAGAGAAAATGATGAGGGACCCCAGACTAAAGATGAGGACACAGACAAAAGTTGTCTAGGATGGGTAGACAGGTATGCAAGGATGATTATCCATATCAATCAATAGTAGGGAGTACCCGCATTGATGAGATCATAGGCCTATTTGAGTTTAGTTCCTTGAAATATATGCTCTAGTCAAACTAGAATACCAATCTTCCCTACCCACTTCCAAAGCTCTGGGAAACTGACAACTCTATTCTCAAAAAATACTTTTATTGGTGTATCTTAGAGAGGACTTAAAATACAATGTATAGATAAGTATACAAAAGCTATACAGAATGAATAGCAATTGAGGTGGGGAAAGAATGAAGAATCTTCTAGGACGTGGTACCTGAGCTGTTCTTTGAAGAAAACTAGGGATTTTGTCAGGCAGGGATGAGGAAGGAAAGCCTTCCAGAAAAGAGTATTTAATCAGGAGATGGAATGTCTTGAAGTGAGTCTGTTTGGCTGCAGAATAGAGTCTGATCGAGAATAATGTGAATTCAGCCTGGAAATATACATTTCAGCCAGTCCTTTATAAAAAGGACTTTAAATGCCAGACAGTAGACTTTGCATTTTACCCATAGGGAGCAACTAAAGCTTCTTAAGTAGGGATGTGACATAGTTAGATCTATTCTTTTAAAGAAATATGAATTCTTATGACATATATTTGATATTTACAAGCTCAACAACTGAATGTGATAAAATTAAATTTATTTAAAATCCTTGTGGTTTCTCTACCTGATACATTCCCTCCCTTATAATATATATATCATGGTATACATGATCAAGTTTATAAAATGTTACATTACAAATGCAATGGTTTGCTACAGTATACACAATAAATTATCTTTTTTTTAAAACTGGATCTGATTTCAGAGGAAACTGTTAGGGAGAGACTTTCTTTTAGTATACATTAGCCCTTCACTATAATTTATAGTTTTCAAAAGCTGTTTCAGGCAGTCAGAAATGGAAGTGGTTTGTCCAGGGTCATAGAAGCAGTGTGCAATAGTCAGGAGTTGAACCCATGGATTCCTGAGTAGGAGGTCAGGTTTCTGCCATGTTACCTCTTAATAATCCTGCCAATCATTAGAAACCTGAGTAGGCCATCACAGGGACAGTAGAAAGAACATAGGTTCACATCTTCCTCTGTCACCACTTGGGCAGCTTTGGCTTCAGTTTCCTCATCTATAAAAGGAAGAAGTTGGATTAGATTATCTCTAAATTCTAAATCTATGATTTTATAAACTCAGATCATAGCAAACTGTTAGGATTTTTGTTTATTCTGGGCATTATTTTTGATCTTTCTCGCTTTGTCTCCTATTCCTATTTATAATTGCTGGATATTACCCAATTACATCTAATTCAACAAATATTCTTTACACATATTATGTACCTACTAAGCAATAACCCTATTATGTGACAAGGGATTTTATGCTTCTTGGCACAAAGATTAACACCTCTAAATTTTTTTTTAACTAGTGTTACATATAGGGCTGTGCAAGTAAATTTCCAACTGTCAGATCTTTGAGAAAAAACATACATACATAACACATTTTTCATACTACTACTACTACTACTACTACTACTACTACTACTACTACTACTACTACTACTA